>OW386540.1:9385000-9525000 GCA_936435175.1 Glyphotaelius pellucidus
ATTTTGAAAAGTTTTATTTTCTTTGTACATTTGTTACTTAAAATTTTTGATTTTTTGCTACCGATTTCGACACATCCGTGTCATTCACTAGCAAACTTAAAACTAAGTAAAAATTGTATGCAAGCACAATACGATCAGATTTAATTGGATGGGGTTAGTGAGAGGGGTTATTTTGGGGGAGGGGAAGAAAGATGGGAGAAGTCGACATTACACGGAAACATTGTTAATAAGGGCGATTTCCAGGGTGCTATTATTTTATTAATTAAATTAATTTTTGGTTTATAATTTTTGTTTATTTCCAAGGTTTCTAAAGCGCACAAATTAAAATATTTATTTATATTGGAATGTTTAAACTTGGTTTTTTCTTTGATGAAGCTATGTCCTGTCCCTTTTAAATAGTTAGCAAACTAAGTGTGATTTGAAGTGTGCTATTACTTTATTTAATCAATTAATTTTTTTAGTTACTTTTGAGTCTAATTTTATTTTGAAATACAATTTTTTTTACTAATAATTCTCTAAATTGTAGACCCTATTCTAAAAAAGGGGTGATTCTAATTTTCTCTTATTTAATTAATAACAATTTCTTCTGAAATCATACGTCTTGTAAGTAAACCGTACACTCTACGCAACTTTTTTTAAATTTTCAAATAAGAAATTTGTACAATTTGTCCGAAGAATTCTTAACATCTCTTTTTTCAAATTTTCTCCAGTCCTGTAGGTACCTTTCTTCAGGCAGGTACCCTTTTTTAGGCAGGAAAGTACCTTTCTTCAGGCAGGTTGCTACGCTCAATCTATTATGAATCATTGAGATAAATACGTACTTGTACGTGTAACAAGTAATTTCCCTCTTTAAATAGATAAAATTTTAATACAACCGTAAGCCGATAAATCCTTACCTTATTTTCCACCTTTTGTCCAAAGTGACAGAATATGCATATTTCAATAAACTGGTAAGGCAAAGAAAGCAGTACGATTTTATCCTGAAAGTAATAAAAAATTTTTAAATCTTATCTACAATTTCATTATGTATATTGGCTTGTCATAATGGTGAATTTCAGTGAACTTTTTATTTATTTTCATTTAACCGTCTCATTAAACTTTATTTTGACGTATTACAGGAATAAAAAATCTATTAAAAAAATTGTCCAAATTTTAGTACCACACGATTATAAGTCTAATAACCTCACCATAGTTTTTAATCTAAGGGTGAAAACGTCTCGTTAGGGTTCAAATGACCACAAACCACAGCAAGCGATTCACATCCTATCTGAATTACTGCAAAATGTAACCTTCTTAGCAATAAAATAATGGAATTAATTCAGAAGGCGGAACAGAGGCATGAGGATCGCGCTGTAGCAGATATACTATGATTAAAATCATGCAACGCCAACTCAATATCTTAAGTACGTGGCAAATATTAGTTTACAACACCTGTTTGGTTCTGAAACAGTTTTTAAAAAAAAAACTTAATCCATATTCCCCTAGTCCTTCCATTATGTAATCCATTCTCTTCTTCCTTTCCTCAAAATCTCCACCAGGAAAAGAAGAAGATGTGCTTACCTACATGTTGAACAATATTGCCACCCAAGTGTGCATTACCCACTTGTAATAGTTGCATTTCGAAAGTGACATGGGTCACAAGTAGCTCTCGTCAAAATATCGCAAATAATCGCAGTTTCGTTTCTTTTTATAAAATAATAGTGTCGTGCTTAAAATCTGTGTTGTGCAATATATTGTGAATTCAGAAACGACCCTGAGCAGCCTTCAGAAGCCGTCAAAAGGTAGGAGACTTCCTTCCAAAACCGATTCTCCTTTGATCTGCCTTCAAAACACGATACATGGTCTCTTCGTTTACAAAAAGGATTTAAAGTCCACACTCTCGTGTCGTGGCATTCGGCTGCGACAACACCTAAGTATTTATTTTAAAGTTAAAAAATAAAATGTTATCAGATTATATGTTGAATAATGTTAGAATGAATTCATTGCTATCCTATGAGAAACAACAACGATTTTAGGTTTCCTATCGAGAACACAAAACAATTTTTATCATAAAGATTTTAAAATGTTCAATGAACTCCCCGTAAATGTTAAGGCTTGGAGTTTTACGTGGATTATGTTACGGTGTTGTGAAGTCCAGTGAATGTTTAGTAAGTAGGTAGTAAATAATATTATAGTAGTTTTAGAAAAGAAAATTAGATAAAAGATGTAAAAAATTATAACAAAACAAAGGATACTTAAAAAAAAAATCTATTGTTTTTTTGTGGTTAAGTGGTGGATGTGGCTAACGCGCCTGTCCGGTAAATGGAAGATTCTGAATTTAAGCCTCTATCGAAAACTAAACTTTTTGTCTTGATTGGTATTATTGATCCTTACCTCTAAATGAATCATTTCAATGCAAAGGCATGCTATGCTTACTGATTGCTGTAAAAATAACAGCCAGTAAAACGCATTACATCGAAGTTCGTTAGCGCTGGAAGCAAAAGAAAAGTAACAAATAAATATTTATGTACATTTTTCGTATCCACGAGAATACCTAAGAATCAACCCCTTTCCTGTCCCAAATCTAAATTTATTTCCCAGTCTTTCTAGGAATAGTTATAATTGCATTCGTTATTGTAGGTATATCGTATTATTATTAATACGTTTATTGCATGTGTAATCCTGTCATTTTTCTTATTTTTTTTACATTCGTTTCTTAGTTAATTTTTACCTTTTATTGTAATATTTTATATAACATTTAATAGTTACTTAGTATTTATTTATGAATCGATTTGAACATAAATATCGATCGTCCAGTCGATTATTCAGACATCTCCGAAAAACCTGAAAGTGAGTTGAGTTTTCAGTTACATGTAAAAGTGTATCCTCTATCTGGTACAATCCTCAGATTTAACATAAACACCACCAAATCAATTCTAATGGAAAAAAACTTGTAGTGAGTTTAAAAAAAATTGTTTTTCTGGTAGTAAGAAATTTCAAAATGTCAAACTAATGTACCGGGCCGTCATGCTTCCCGCTGTAATTTTATTACATATTTGTTTTTTATAATTTAAATTAATTATTCATAATTTCCAGTGAGGTTCCACAAGGTTCTCACTTAGGAACTGTATTATTTTTAATATTTATCAATGATATTGTGAAAATTTTTAAAGGAGTAAACGTACTATTGTTTGCTGATGACCTTAAAATTTTCAATCCATCAATGATTGTAATATCCTGCAATCTAACCTCGATCGCTTACAGGATTGGTGTAATTATAATGAGTTGTTTTTAAATATTGATAAGTGTCAATTTATATCTTTCTGTAGAAACAAAAATCCTATTATGTCTCATTATAGTATCAACAATATTTCTCTTTAAAAGTTGTCTCAAATCAAGGATCGGATAAATTAACATTTGTTCCACACATTAATGAAGTTATTAATAAGGCAATGAAATGCTTGGGATTTATTTTAAGAACGCTTAAAGATTTCACGTCACTTTATTCATTTAAAATTCTCTACACTACTTTAGTTAGAAGTAATTTAGAAAAAATTAAACTATTTGGTCCACATACTATAAAACACATCAATTAAAAATTGAGAGAGTTCAACATAAATTTTAAAGATAAATTAATTTCAAACTCTCTACACCCGTTGAACAAATTAATTATGATAATTTAATGAAAATACTTAATTTAACTGACTTATCGTGTAGAAGAACCAAGAGTGATCTGGTACTTTTATTCAAATTAGTTAAAGGATTACTTGACGCACCTGACTTAACTAAACTAATAACATTCCGAGTACCAAATCGTGACACTAGACTTCCAGAACTGTTCTTTGTTTATCCGCCAAAAACTAACTATTTCATTAACTCCCCAATCCAAAGACAACACAGGCTTGGAAATAAATTCAGTTCCGTTGATATTTTCATTTACTCATTGCCAAAATTTATATCAGAAATTTTTAAAATTCTGACCCAAATTTTATTATTATTATTGTAATATTGTCATTTCTTTTTCATTCTGCTAATAATTTTTTTAATACAATGTTAAATAACTTATGTAACTATAATAACGTGTACATGTAAAAGCCTTCAAGGCGTGAAAAAATAAATAAATAAGTATGTGAAATACGGACACATGTACGTAATATTTGATTTATGGCGAGCATAGGAATATAGCTTTCCTCATCAACTTAAAACTTAGGTTTTGGAGATGTCTGACTAATCAACTGGACGATCGATATATGGTTAGTTTTTTAATTACCCTCTTATTATATTATTTTTTACTTTCGGCGTCGTTATGCATACGAAAAAACTAAAGTAGAGTTCAATACCCTGTCATTAGAATTTTTCACAGAATACCTACCAATCATTACGATCACCCCCGAATGTTTGTGGAATCACCAGATAATGGCGTTTTCGGCAATCTATGTAGATAATTAGAAGCAAATCAAGAAAAAGTATGATAACTTTGGAAAAAAATGGGGCAGGATGGAAATGCCTTAGAATTAAGGGTGAATGGCAAAGGACTTGAGCCAGTGGAAAGCATTTGCGGCGGAACCCAAATACCATCCTTAGATGTTGAGGAAAATTATCTTTATGGTGACCAATAGATTTAATACTTACGTTAAAATGGCCGCATGTCGTTGCATAACCCTTTTCAACGACTTTCTGAGTTCACTTTTATCAAATCCCCGTTCATATTCAATGTGAGATATTTGATAAATCAGTACATCGATGTGCGCATTGATGAAATCACAAAAACTAATGAAAATGCAATTATAAACTGATATTGACAAATTGAGGATAAAAATAATTAAACTTCGAGTAACAAAATGAGCTTTAAACAAAGGAAAACTGATTTCATGTTCTCCAAAGCTGTATTTTTGGATAATTGGTAGCAAATCTACCAAAACCGCAAGGCAACTGCCGAATCCAAAAAATGTGTACAATAATTTTAATATGGGCTTCGTTTTATTTTTAATAATTGTTTGGTATTCCTCTTTTTCCAGTGTAAGGTGGTTATCGAAGAAATCCACCACAGTTTCGAAAGATTGTCTGCGGAAGAAAATACTGCACTGTTTACCCAGAGCGATGATCAAATTGCTTCCAAAAAAAAAAACCAAAATAACGTCCCTAGGTGTTTCGTAGTACTGGGAATACGACAATATCAAACAGGTAATAACACTGGTAAAACTTATTATGAAGCAGGTGGTACTAATTATTTTATGCAAGCGCACTCTTATTTTAGAAGGATTCCAACCAAGTATCCACAAAGGCATCACCAAGAATTTGTAACAATCAAAATAGATGAGGGCCATCTTTCTGACGTTCTTCAGGAGTTATTACACTTAAAATGGCAGCTGCAAGGAAAATGTTCCGGTTTTATACCCCAGTAAAAAGCATGCAATATTAATAAACCTACGATTACCCCATTAAGGACGGGTTTTCAATTCATGCTTTAACCTACACGACAATAATTTTTTTTTTGTTTAATTAAATGAAGACATTATGAGCGAAACTCAATCGAAAATCTGGAAACAGAAGAATCAGAAAAAGATATTTACACCTCTGGGACTCGAACCCAGGACCTCCCTACTTTCCGGGTGGGTGCTCTTATCCACTGAGCTAAGGTGTTGATATCCAATTCGGTCACCTTTAACTGTACCATACGTCGACTAAGAACCACCCATATTATCTTCATTTTTCTTAAGGTGATCCCATAGTCCTTGAAAAATTCGAAATCGTCGTGTTTTGCGAGGGATTATAAAATACTTGAGAAAACTTGACAACCAATAATAGACGAGAGGCGTCAGGCTCATAAATCCCGAGTTCCGCCCTCAAATACACTGTGGTAAAAATTGTGAAAAATATGAACATAATAATTATATTAAATACTTATTTATGATTATCAAAATTCATGGTAAAATTAATATATTATGGGCCTAATTTGTAGAACAAGTAACTTTCATTATCAAATTTTACAGGAGGCAGTAAAGACTGTTTTTTAAACTCATGAACCAAGATGAACCGCTCTCCTTCGCACGGAATAGACTAGGTTTATAAAACATTTGAACGTACTTAAGATTTGTATAGTTTATTAATAAAAAATGTTTAATAATTTTGAATTTTTAAATTATTTTTTATAATATAACTTTATGGGTAGTTATTAATATGCAATTTACAGTTATTTTATCATACGATTTATTTAACTCTTCTATACACTCTTGCAGTTCACATTTCTTTAGAATTCTATTGAAAAGTTTTTATTTTCAAGCAACCAGTTGGGCAGCGTTGTGGGGCGGCTTAAAGAGGATCTGTAAGAAGGGATGTATTAACGCGAATTTTGAAGATGACGGAATATATGAAGGAATCATTTGCTCTGTGTGGAGGAGGGTACATTAATGCAAACATTTAGTTTACAGTTAAGTAATTGACTGAGAGTGGTGAACTCCAAATTTTAAGTGTATAAAAAAAAAATCTTCATTCTTGGGAATCTGTTTTATATAATACCGACTAAACTTTAATTGACAGTTAACAAAATTATGGCGTTGTTTCTATCAAGAAAATTTATCTTATTTTCTAGTGCCTTTTTTATTTTTTTTTATGTGAATACCACACAAGAATCTCAACTACTGCTATTTGGAGTCAGTGAGACTATGGCATCCCCAATTGGGGTATGTTGTGAGGCTGAAGGTAGAGAGGAAGCGAAAGAGATGGGGAAGAGGAAGGTGGGGAAGTACCTGACTATTCAGATCTGGTCACTAAGCAACGTTTAAATTTCGAATTTTGGTCTTACACCAGGGCGATACTGAGAGTATCTTCCATTCCGGAACATGCCACAAATATACCATAATAAATTATATTTAATTATTTGAACCCGCGACCATCGGATCGACTTTCCCCTCAAACACGGAGGCCGTCAAATACATTTGACCAGGAGGCCTTCAATTATATTTGAACTGCTAATAAATTAGATTGTTTAAAATTCTTTTGGACAATTTGCATTTATTTAAAAATAAAAATATTGGAAATAACAATTTTCAACAAAAATATTCACCAACAGCTTGGCGGTTAACAACTGAAAGGGAAAGCTTCGGACTGTAATTTAGGTATTAATAAACAAAAAAAATATATTTAATCATTCCCCAAAAGTAAGAACTTGGCAATAAAAGTTAATTAATTAAAGCTAATACGTTTCTCTTCTACGGAGATTTGATGTGCATAGTTAGATTTATGCCAGTGTTAACAACGTAAAAATAATTAAGTTCATTAATGTTACGGCGGAATTTAAAAAATCGTGTTTTTTTAAATAAAAATAATATAACTTTTTCAAAATGTGAATCAAGTACTTCAAGGAAGTCGCTTTATACGGAAAATGAAACGAATTTATAAATATTAAATTGTTAACGATATATTGAAATTTGCTCACTGTGCGGTACTGTTGTCACTGTTTAATACTCAAAAGCGCGCCAGATTTAAAATTGTAAATGTCAAATCATTGGCAAAGTTATTGCCTACTTCAAACGACATTTGGCAACAGAATTATATATTTTTTTTCAAATACGAATATTATTATATAAATAAAGTAAATTATAAAGTGGTTAACCGGTATATTCAAACATCTACGTATATAACTAGGAAATTTTAAAATCGATAGTACGTAAACTCGAATAACATTTTACGGCGCAGAGAGTCACGGACGTCGAGGACGTCCGTCCACCACAACTGTTGGATGGAGAATGCGACAAAAAGGCGGTGACGATTGTGTGGTCCTTACGTCCATGGCATAAGGTTCACTTTGAAATAACATTTTCGTCGAATGCCGGCGGTCTTGATTGATGTCAAAAATAACAACGCGAAAATGCACATTTTATTTTATTTCGGGAAGTTCATGCATAAATATCGACTTTTTTCGCAATTATCATAAAAGAAACTAAATTTGCCACATTATGCAATAAAATTAAATACGAAGAAGGGTTTACAAGTAGGAGAGTTTGCACCTGAAAGTGTTTTTTTATAGACCTTATACTTTATTTTTTTCTAGGCTTATTAAAAGATTTATAAAAAAAATGACCGATATTTTTAAGGGCAAAGATATGTTCTACACGCAGTATTTAATTGAAGCATCTAAAATACTTTTAAGCGATTAAATTTTCAAAACAAAAATACACGATTTTGTATGATTTTGCATTATGTCGCAAGGCATCATCTTAACGCATATTTTTATTGGCTGCCATCTTTATGTATGATTGCAAGATTCAACTCGAACTAAATGCAATCTAGATGGTGTCTGGATAAATTTTTATCCATTTTATTTAATGTGTGACATCTATTCACTCTTCTGCAAGTCTAGGATGAATATTATTATTTTTTATTTTAACTTTTATGAGTAAAACCTCAAACTGTAATATTTAATTAAATGAAGACATTATGAGCAAAACTCAATCGAAAATCTGGAAACAAAAGAGTCAATAGTTGTCGTACATTAAATAAAATGAATAAAAATTTATCCAGACACCATCTAGATTGCAATTAGTTCGAGTTGAATCTTGCAATCATACATAAAGATGGCAGCCAATAAAAATATGCGTTAAGAAAAATGAAGGTAATATGGGTGGTTCTTAGTCGAAGTATGGAACAGTTAAAGGTGACCGAATTGGATATCGACACCTTAGCTCAGTGGATAAGAGCACCCACCCGGAAAGTAGGGAGGTCCTGGGTTCGAGTCCCAGAGGTGTAAATATCTTTTTCTGATTTTTCTGTTTCCAGATTTTCGATTGAGTTTCGCTCATAATGTCTTCATTTAATTAAATATTACAGTTTGAGGTTTTACTCATAAAAGTTAAAATAAAAAATAATAATTTTTTTCTATTAATTCAATTACTTTTGCAATAAAATGTTTAGATTTAATATCTGATGTAAGTACCTGCATCTATTCTAAAACATATTCATCTATTCTAAAACATTCTTCAACAATATTCTATTACCTACGTACTAAAATTTGGATTTGAAAATTGAAACATAACCCACGAAAAACTGTGCTTTCCTAACATTTAATTATTTTGGTCATCACTGTGACGCAGTGAAAGACAGTCTCAGAACCTCCTAGGTGATATTCAGTTATCCAGAGTTGAAACGCTTTTGAAACGAATTAAGCTAATTATAAGAGAATAAAGAAATCGTTTGTAATTATTCTTAAGATTTTTTAATTAAAACTATTTTTATCATTACGCCATCTAAGTAACACTTCTATCGAAAGAAGGCTGAAGATTTCTTTTATTTACATTAGCTCCACACAGGAGGCCCTGAGGAAAGTGATTTTTGTAGGAAGGAGGGGAGGAAAAAGGCATGTGGGAAAGGTAGGAATGACTGCGGTGCAAGGCAATGGTTCAAAAGAGTCGAATTGTCAAAGAGCCTCCCTAAATCGACCTCTCCCGATCCGGCCCACCATGCAGCTGGTGAGTTGTCGCATCCGCCCCAAGACCTGAAAACACCACACCCGATGAACCCGAGCACCCCTGCGCCAAAGTGCAAGTCGCCAAACGTAGAAGCACTTTGGGTGACCAGCGGCAGATGTGTTAGTTATCCAAAAATGGTTCCTGGGCGGCGGTACCCATGTCCGTTTCCTAAATTTTCAAATTAAAAGTTTTTCACGTTAGTATTTTTGGAGAGAGAAGTGCCAAAACTGGTCAAAACACGTAACTTTCATTAGGTTTTTAACAGTAAAATTTGGTTTAAATACGTGACTTTAAATTTTTTTTTTAAATTTCTAAATGATTTCACACTGACTTCAATTGATAAACCGCGCCACTTGCGTCACTCTGCTACCCTTTGTAGCTAATGAAAAGGTGCAATTTTTACAATAATATTGCCGTTTCTTTGTTGCCGTTTATTGCTTTTATTTACAATTACCCCATTAAGTGACGGACTAAATAATAGACAACGAATAAAATGGCTCTTGTTTGTTTTTACCGCGCATTTTAACAAGACTATGCCATTATAAAATAGAAAAATATTATAAACTGCCAATTAGGGCATATTGTTAGCGTAATAAAGGGATCCGGGGAAAGATATAGGGGGGAAAGGAGTGTGTTCGAAAAGAGAATACAAAATAGCTACTTAATATTGAGAAAGTTGTAACCAAGTCTTGTGTTGGGGACCGGCATTCCTAATTTTTACCGAATTATAGTATTATTATTCCATTGACGTTTTAAGTTTTTAAGCTCTCAAAAAATATATTTTTGAAGATAATCTCAATATCTTTACCGAGCTGAAAAAGTATTTATGTGAAATTCCCTCGAAAGAAAAAATCTCAAATCCTCCATGTCAAATGTACGAAAAAATGATAGTTTTTCTTTATGAGGAATGGCTGCGCGACCGTTTTCATATATTTATTTTGGATTTGAGGTCCAAAATACCTAACTAAACTGAACAATCATTTATTGCAATGAAAACTTCGTTGCACCGTTGTGATTTGAAACGAAAAAGCGACGATAAAAAGAGACAAATACACACATCTATAGGATTTAGCCTGCTAGGGAATGAGATAGAATAATCGGTCTCCTCTTTGTGCGGTGCTTCGTAGCCTCGTCACTATTATCTACTTTAGTTTTCTGAAGGTTTCACTCTTACCGCGTGTGAAAATACAAGTGTGCATATTTTTCTTAATCAAAAGTTATATTAAATATCTAGTACTAGTCAGCATATTAATTTTCACTATCAGTTAAGAACCCACTCCGCAGGTCTTTGCTGCTGGGCCCTGCGGGCAGCTTTTGGTTCGGCTTCACCCAGTTAGTGTTTTTTTTTTTTTTTTTTTTTTTTTTTAATTGCCGGCAACCCGGGCGTTTATTACAATAAAAATATAATACAAGAAAAGTATGTAACCCGTCTCACTAGACGATGTCTGTTCTGAGACGGGTACATAAATAGGCGTGCATGAACACATTAATACACAATTAGCATATAAAAACATATTAATTATATAAACACATACACACAAACATAACATACATACACACATACATACACAAACGTATACGCATGCATGCAGTATTCAGTTTTATTAAATTTGAGAGTTTAGCTAGCATCTAAAAACAATAACATTTCAGCAAAATAATATAAAGTATTAAACTAGACATGGGTAAAACATAAGCAATATTAATAAGAAAGCATAAATCTCTAAAAATTTAAATATCGCATATATGTAAATAGAGAATCAGGATTAGACTAAGATGGGATTATTAGTAACTTGGTGATGCATTCCCTTTTTTTGTGTAGTAACCAAGTGTTGAAATATTTATAAAACCCTTTTAGGTTTTTTTGCTTCAAGCAAAAAGAGGTTTCTTTTAGGAATGTGTTGTAAATGAGAGGTGCGAGGTAGGATTCGTGCTTTTTGGCAAAGGTTGATTTAATTTTTGGGACAAGAAGTTGATTAAGCGTTTTTGCTCTTGTATTTTGTGGGTGAGTTACGTGGCATGGTGAGGATTTTATGCAGTTAATTTGAATGATCTTTTTAATGAATAGTTTCCTTATATCTAGTATGTTATTTGTAATTAGGAGATTTTCCGTTGGATGCAGATAGGGTTTTTTGAACATGATCCTAATTAATGTTTTGTGAGTTGAGTTAAGCGGCTTAATGTACTTGTCAGCGGCTCCCCCCCAGGCCGAAATACCGTAAGTTAAAAGGCTTTGACATAGAGCGTAGTAAACATTTTTTATTTGTTTTGGTGACATGATGTTCCTTATCGTTTTAAAAATGAATGATAGTTTTCGGATTTTCTTTATGAGTAAGTTAATATGACATTCCCAGTTTAATTTATGGTCCACTGTTAAGCCTAGATACTTGACATTATCTGTATGTTCTATTTGTTCGCTTTGATGGTTTGAGGTAACATAAGGGTGGAGGTATAAAGGCGAAAGGGTTTTTGGTTGCCCAGTACTGGTTTTGCTGAATGTTAGGTATTTTGTTTTAGAGATGTTTAAGGTCAGTAAATTATTGTCGAGCCAATTTTTTATTTCTAACATGCCGGTTTCCGCACTTTTGAATGCCTTTTCCCAACTTGGAGCTTTGAATAGAATTACCGTGTCATCTGCGTAACTGATAACCTTATATTCGATAGACGCCATTTTAATATCGGTAAGTTCATTTATGTAAATGAGAAATAGAAGAGGACCTAGGACGCTACCTTGAGGGACACCATACTTGATTTCTTCCGGATCACTGTAGCATTTATTAAGTTCTACTATTTGTTTTCTATTTTTAGTATAGCTAATGAACCAGTCGAGCGGCGGTCCATTGATACCATTATTTTTAAGTTTCTCGTACAGAATGTCGTGAGAGATAGTATCAAAAGCCTTGGCCAGATCTAGAAAGACTCCGATTACTTTGGCTCCTTCATCTGTGTTTTTAACAATGTAATTAGTTAATTCAGCTATAGCCTGTTCAGTACTCATTTTAGCTCGAAAACCGAATTGACAATTTGAGAGTAAGTTATGTTTATCGAGGTAGGTTAATAGTCTTTTTTTCATTGCTTTTTCCAGGACTTTCGATAATGAATTTAGTAGTGAGATAGGTCTGTAGTTAGAAATTAGGGTTTTGTCTCCAGATTTGTGAATTGGCTTTATAATGGCAATTTTTAGTTTATCCGGAACGATCCCTTGGCTGAAACTTTGATTGAATATGTGCAGAAGAGGTAAAGCAATATGTTCATGCAGATTAATCAAAATTTGGTTTGAGATTTTATCCGGGCCCGGAGCGCAATGTTGCTTGAGAGATAAAATAAGTTCAGAAATTTCTTTTTTATTAAGTTTATATATATTAAACGAGTGTATTGGTTGTTTGGGAGGGCTGTATTTGGATGACAGTTGTTTTGTGTTGTGGTTATTGGTGAGTATTTTGTTTGCTAGATCTGGGCCTACGTTAGAAAAATGAGAATTAATATAATTTGCCATTTTGTATGGTTCGTTGTTTGTTTCAAGGATTTCACCATTAATTGACAATTTATTAATATTATTGCACTTTTTAGATTTTAAATAAGCTGCTTCATTTATGACTTTCCAGGTTTTTTTCGGATCATTTTTGGCTTTTTCAATTTCATTTCTGTAAAATTTAAATTTGGCTTGCTTAATTAATTTGTTACAGAGATTTCTATATAATGAATATTCGTGATTTAGTTTACTGTCGTTTGGGTTTTTATTTACTCTCATGTGCATCATGTTACGCTTATGAATACTTTTTACTAGCCCTGCTGTAATCCATGGTTTTATTTTCAATGTTTTATGAGCGTTGTTTTTGTGAGTTCTGTGTGAGGTGTGTTTGGAAGTGTACATTTCCAGTGTTAGTAGGAAAGCATTAAGAGCTTTGTTCGGGTCTTTTTCTTTTAGTGTTGAAGTCCAGGATTCATGACTTATTTCTGTTCTAAGTGATTTAAAGTCTATAACGTGATGTGTGGTATTTGTAGGCATTTTAGTTTTTTTTTCGATGTTTGATCGAATGCCGAGTGAAGTAGTGTAGTGATCAGTTACTGTTGTATGAATGATGGATGAAATGGTTATTTTTTTGGTTTTAGCAAAAATATGATCAATGCAAGAATTCGACTCAAGGGAAGTTCTTGTGGCAGAGTTTATAGTTGACTTAAGGCCATAGTGACTTAAAAGACTTAGGTATTCGTTAGTTTTCGGATTGCTATTGAGAATGTTTACGTTCATGTCACCCGCTAAGATGAGTTGTTGGGTGTTTAAATTATCATCCAGAAGTTTTTGAAGGCAATTTAGGAAAGGAGTTAGATTTTTAAAGCATGGAGGTCTATAGATAGCAAAAACGGATAGATCAGATCCTAGGGATATTTTGATGCAATTTGCTTCCGTTAGGTTTATTTCAGAGATAGAAGGATTTAGCGACTCTCTAACGAAGATAACTATCCCATCATTTTGGTTAAGTTTGGTAGTAGTATGGAAAGTCGAATATTCAGGTAAGTTGATGTCGGTGTAAGAGTCGTCTGTCCAGCATTCACTTAAAATTATTATGTCAAAGTCGGAGTCAAGGTCTTGTAAAAGAACTGTAAAGCTGTCAAAGTTCTTACGAATGCTTCTAATGTTTTGGGAGATAATATTTAACGAGTTAGTTGTGTGAAATACTTTGAAATCTTGTGTATTTTTGAATACATGTTCTTCATTATTTGGTGGTTCAAAATCTATATTAAATATTGAATCCATTTGTAATATATGGAGTTACATATATATTTAAAAGTAACAAAGAATGTGATCAATTAGATAATACGCTGTAAATCGCCAACATGTTTGATGTTTATTATTTTAGAACTAATGTCAGAATTTTTTTTGGTGAGGATTTTATTGTTTTTAAACCACGTAAAAAGATAATTATTCTCTTTGGCTTTTAGCTTGGTCTTCCACAGTAGCTCTTTGAAGTAAGGGGTCAATAGTTCGCCTACAAATACGTTGTTCTCTCTTGCGTGTTTGCGGAAGTTCAAAACTGTCTGCTGTGCTTCCTCATCTTGGAGTTGTACTTTGTATCTGTAAGCTCGGTTCTCCATTTTCTGTGTTCTTTCTTGATAACGGATTATTTTTTTAATTTTGTGTGGTTCGATATTTATTTGTATCTCCTTAAATACTCGGTGTATGGTATCCATTGGTTCTTCATTAGGCAGGGTTGCCACCCCAGCAAACTCAACCCAGTTGTAGCTCAAACTAGCCTGTTCAATTTCGGCCAGTCGAGTTTCTAGATTATTAATTCTGATTTCTTTGATGTTGTTATCTTCTTCTAAGATTTCTATCTTTTTGTTTAGTTGAAGTATATTGTCAACCTTGATTGAGATATCGTCATATTGACTGCTTATAAAGTCGACACTTTTTTTCAGTTCTAACATATCAAATTCTAGATTTTTTTTAATATTTGATGTCTCTTGTTCTATTTTTGTGAATAGTTGTTGCTTAATTTCATCCATTTTTTTGTCAACATATTTTATAAATTTATCATATTGCTCTAGACCTGCATCAGTTTGTAGTGATATCTCATTTGGTTTTGATCTGGTTTGCACTTTGCTAGAAGTAGCCATTGTGATTGGTTATAGTTTAATTAAAGATGTTCAGTAATACTCGTATAACTGTATATAAAAAAAAAAAGAACCAACAAAAAAAAGTTCTTCAGAATTACTCGGTTTCGAACTGCGGACCTCCGGATCTATGTGCAGATGCGCTCACCGCTACACTAACGGCCTCCTGTGGCCAGATGGGAATTAAGTGTAATATAAATTGTCTGTGACCTAAGTGTTGGTGACCATTTTATAAATCCAATAGGAACTGGTTCCAAAAATAGCCCGTTCATCGGATCCATAATAATATTCACAAATTCGTAGCAGTTATACCTAGGCGGGACATACTAGTCCCCATCCGACCTGCTGACAGAAGTAGCGACATCTTGTGACGAATTCTTGAATGAGAAACCGAATAACAACAGTAGTTTTATTTGAAATTCCACGTACACAGATGTTATTTATGGCGCGGCACGTACGTCGTATGGCGTGGCGTCAGACATGACGAAGAAGCCGGGTTCTGAAATTCAACCACGCAGACGGTAACATGCGGCAGGCGGTGTATCTTCGCTCGAAAAGAATAAGATAGAAAGATATGTAATTACGAATTTTGGAGAGAGCGCGCTAATATTTAAATCAATAAAATTGAAGCGAAAATTGTGAAAATGTTTAATAAAACACGACTCGTTTAGAAAAGAGCAAAAATCTCGTGGGGGTTGTCTAAAACAACATTCAAAGAAACATTGTTTTTTTCATACATATAACTTGTTAAATAATAGAGTTAGACGTGAAAATAAAAATTTTCGGAGCATATTTTGCAATTTTTTCTATCGAGGGAATTTCATATAATTTGCGTTTCGGCGTGGGGATTCTATAGATATTATCTTCAAAAATAACATATATTTTTTTAAGAGCTTAAAAACTTCAAATATATTCAAGGGAGATATTGTGCAAAAAATCGGTAGAAATCTGGGTAGCATATTTTTATTCTTAGTATATTTTTTAAACATTACGGCGCTCATCCAAACGTTTTTTTTTTTGTCTTAAGTTTTCTTTAACATTGAATTGTTTGTTACATGAATTGGGGATTTTTCGACCACCATGCTAGGCACATGCCCGTGTTGTGGTGGTCGATTTTCATATACAGTACATTAACATGTAATATAAAGAATGTGCGAGAATATAAAAAAAAATAATAATAATATTAAAGAATACAAAAGAATGTAAGTGACTATAGAGTAATATAAAAGAGTATGGAAGAATATAGTAGAATATAAAATAAAATGAAATGTATAGAACATAGAAAGCATATACATAAAATAATATAAAAAATATGTACTTATAAAAAATATGAAGTCGAAGTAAGTACTTTAGAGTAAGCAAATAAGAAAGGATTACTATTGGGATGAAAACCTGTTTGTACGTGGTTACATTGGTAATTGAATTCCTTGAGTAATTGTGGATTCACACACGCCACAGTTGTTCATTTTTAGAAAAAAAAATATTTATTAATTTATTTAAATTTTATTTTAAAATGCGGCCTCTGTGCGGTGGATCAGACGAACAGATTGTAGTATTTTGTTTTGTTAGTAATGTTATTTACATGGAAACAGAGATAGCGTTAAATGAGAGTAAAAATAGGTAAAAAAATAATATTGTTTTTTTATTTAATGAAAGTCTCTGGTTTGTTCGCGGACATGTACTGTACGGACATTTTATTTTCTTTTTTTTTTCACTATATTATTTAAAATGTCTCGCGAGAAAATATTATTTACGTGGATAGAATAAAACAAATGTCACAATGTACTACTATTTTGACGAAGGAAAAATAAATATTACACTCGCAATCACTTATTGATCACAATATTTAATTTTGGTAATAATTTAAAGTACTCTTTACAGAATACATAGCACAAAACATAGATTTAATTTATTCAATTAGTATAAAGTAGTGTAAATGTTAAATTTACATGCACGGATTTTGCCTCTTTTATATCAATATGACAAATATGGCACTGTTTTTGACAGCTCAAAGCAACGGCGTTAATACACAGAACTAGAATACTAGCAGCACGGTTTTTGTAAACTTTTCCGATTTTATCTCTCTGTTTGATACTTTTATTATTGATTTTGCGGGAGCAAACAAAAACAGATACCTGTCACATTGAAGTAGTTTTGTCGCCCTATCTTATTCTATCGCAGGCTAATTCCTATAGATGTATGTGTTTGTCTCTTTTTAGTGTCAATCGCTTCCGTTTCATCGAGTTTCAAATCACCACGGTGATAAAGCAGTTTTCACTTCAAAAGGGGAGAAAAAAAATTATAACGCTCACTCCATTCCTTTCTTAGTTTACTTATTAGGTTGCCATGTATTTTTTTTTTTTTACATTAACTCCACACAGGAGGCCCTGAGGAAAATAATTTCCCTCAGGGCGTATGTCATCTGGGATGCTGTGTGGAGGGTCTTTTTGAGGAGAGGAAGGAATGAACATTGGTCTTGAAGAGATCCATGTTGTAGGAGGGAGGAAACACAGATGCCGGCAAATCGTTCCATAACCGAGCTGTTGAACTCAAGAACGAGTCGAAAAAACGACCCGTTCTCATGTGACAAATGTCAACCATGTACATATGTTGGGCGCGCGTTTGGCGTGTCTCCCGACTATGCACCGGTGCCGAAGGGATCAATGACGCTAGTTCCTCAGAGCATCTTCCATTGAAATACCGGTAGAACATGGATAGCATTCCCACCCGACGCCTGTGCTCGAAAGATTGCAATCCGTTCGTTAAGATGGGAGAATCTATCAAACGGACTGCCCGTTGTATACCGGTTGATTAAACTCCAACCCCCGAGCCTGTGTTCCAGTCCTAACAAATCAGTGCCCCTTGGTTTATCGGTCTCACTGTGCTCCTGGCTGGGGTGGTACAATCGGATTGTATTTTATCGTGCATCGTATATGTGAAGAATGATTTTTTCAAAATTTTTGCGCTCGAATTCCAGTGCACATTTTCCTATACATTTGGTATTTGTGTTTTCTTCTTCAAAGTCGCTAGATGTCGCTTTCCTTTCTTTTGCTTGTTTATTTGGGTGTGGTTTGAAGATTAGATATTGATTTTGCAAAAATAAAAACGCTTATTTTTTTTGGATTTTATGGAATTCGAAGGGTCATCCGAATTTCCCACCACTCCTTTGCTGCGCTTTGAGCTACTGGGCTATGGAAGGCCTTCGCGAGGGCGTGGATTTACCGTACTTTATTCGAACCCACGACCAGTCATATTATAAATTTTAGTGAGGTGTTTCCGTTTCATCCGAAATTCTAATCACCAACGACTTGATTCGCTTCAAAAATTGTATTTTCTTAAAATATATGACTATTGACTATAGTTTCTTACTACCACTTAGGGCCCCGAACAGCTTCAATATAGTCTTCCTATATCTCGTCAGCCAAATTTGTGGCGACAGGGTCACCTAGTTCCTCGTCATCGTCATGAACGAAGGCTTCCACAGTATTCTCGCACGAGCTACCTTTACAGCGAATAGGGAGCATTTCAAACCCCGACTTTCTACGTGTACACTTTCCAGCGCAACATTTTTTGCATTGGCATAATATCAAGTTAAGCAACGCCTAAGGTGCATCCTCCTTCAACATTGGAAATGGAGTTAGTAACTCAACAGTGTCCTTCTTCCACCCCCATTCAGTTGGATCTTTATGGTAACCAAGCCAAGTCTGCACTTGCAAGTATGTTCTTGAAGCATTTTGCTGGACTGCATCTTTGGTGGGTAGTAGTCTGGATAAAATGAATTTGTTCTTTTTCACTCCTTTGACAAAAATAAAGTACCTTAAATTTTACAAATTTGATTTCTCATTGCCGCCATACAAAATTGCAAAGAATTGTTCGGCAGCCAAAGTGATTGTTTCTTGCTTTGCTTTTGGATCTTGAAATACACGAATAAGTTCATTCACTGAGTGGTTCTTGAAAAGAATATTGCAATGTTTATATTTGTCTTGACCGAAGGAGCAATTGGAACACCAGTTGTGTCGCAGCCACTTATGGCATGAAAGAATTTTCAACTATTTCAATGTGTTTAAAACATTTGTTGGAGCACAACGCGTTAGGTGATTTACCTTTGCCAACTTTTTGGTATTATAAGTTTGGGGGCGAGAGAGCCGTGAAGAGTACCAACAGGTCGACATCCTGATCAATTATTATGACTGCATGTTGAGATGACAACGAAATTGCTGTGGTTATTATGAAAACGTCAGCAACCTCTTCAGCTTGAACTGTCATTATTTGCGATCGTTCAAATGAGGCTCTGAGTAGGGAAATAAAACGAGAATGGTTCTTTCTGCACTCCATGAAAATATTTCAATGGAACGTAACCAAATTTTCACACTAGTTCAAATTTTCTCACTAGTTGAAGATACACGCTATATAAGCTGAATGTTTTGATCTAGCACTACCGATGTATTAGGTAGGGGTCACAGCTGTAATCCCTCCCATTGCATGAAGTCGAGTTGCCTCTTTGTAAGAACATGAAAATCCGGGGTTTGAGAACGCATCAATGAACTTTTTTGAGCCAAATTTTTTATACATATATACACCTACACCGGTTAGCAGTGATGAATGAAAGATCGTGGCCTTGCAGCTGATATCATGGAACGCGAGCACATTTCCTTTTCCATCCTGCTGCCTCGCCATTTTTGCCTATCACTCTCTCATAAAAGTCTGATACTGTATGTGAAATCACAGAGTTAACATCTCAAAGAAAATCATCTGATGGACTGTAATTTTCCAATGGGTACACTTTGTGATTCTCTACTCATATCTGCAGCAGCTCTTACAACCCGACAACGTTCCTCCAGGGGGTTGAGCTCCTATCTTGATAACACTGGTTATTAATTGTTTTATAGCCAGTACTTTTAAAGCACACTACAGGCGTGTTTTTTCCTTCTAACAAAGAGTATGTCGTCGCCGTCTTGTGGCTTTCAAGTCTCGCTTTGACAGTTTTTATGTTAGGCCGAAAGACTCCTTTTATTTTACCCATTAACTGTTCCTATGAAAACTGACAATCCAAAGGGTCGGGGGAAGGGGTGATCCCCTCTCTCGTTTATTTATAATTATTATATGTAAAAATGTAATGTAAACAAAAGTCGAATAACGTGGTAATAAATCGTGATACATTTTCTGTTTTCAACGACCGATATTTTTTTATACTTTATATCAGTATAAAAAAATATCGGTCATACCACAAAAAACATAAAAATCACACATTTTTTAAGAAATTTTATTTTCTACAAAATTAATACAAGTAATTTTCTCACACTGTAATGTCACGTACCGAGAGATACGTACAAAAAACCAAACCATGTCGCGTAATTTACCTGTTTTTATTAAAACACATTTGTACAACTGCATATCTCATTAGTTATTAGAGACAGAAGTAAATTATTGTTGTAATAATTGTAGGTAATTTTATGTTCTACTAAACTTGTTACGCTATTTTAGCCGAAATTTTCATTGCTAACGAGATATTTGAGAAAAACTACATCTAGGCGCCATTTCGGCTTTTTTTATAAAATGACGGCGAAAGCTCAAGTGCGCCAAGGACGAAAACTCAGATTTTTCATCAGGAGATGAGTGTATAAAACACAAAAAAATTGAGACTACCGGAATAATTCCAATCGCGGATCGCTAATTGCACTGGTCTAATGATCGCAAATTCAGATTTTACATCAGGAGATGAGTGTATAAAACATATAAAAAAAATTGAGACTACCGGAATAATTCCGATCGCGACCCCCTTTTTTCCGCTAATCGCACTGGCCTAACAGGGAACCGTTTCGGAATGTGTGGATTTTCACGAATGAAAATTACATAATTTTAGTAAAATGATCAGAATCAAAAATATATATATATTTTTTTTTTAAGTTTTCTTTATTCATTAAATTGTTTGTTATATGAATTTTAGGATTTTTCGACCACCATGCTTTAAATCTGCCACTCATTTTAAGGGTATTCATAGTTTGTGAAAATAACCTATTCTACAATAATAAATTATACCTAATTGAAAACACCTGCACAGTTTTATAAATACAACTCATTGTAAATAAAAACACAGATGTTTTTAATTCACACATAAAAAATTAATGGATAAAAGACACTTGTAGTGGTATTGAGGAATAAAATACAACTTAGTGCAAAGTATTAAATTCGTTAGTGATATTTTCTTTAGTATAAAGGTTTTTGATATTATACGATCAGTTTTGTACAAATTTGAAATTTATAATAGGTTGTTATATTTAATTACCATGGAGGTAGTTTTTAAAGTTGGTTTTTATGTTAATACTGCCTAAGAGTCCCACTACTTCTAAACATCTGAAGCCAGTGATACTATGGCATCTCCAATAATTGGAGTGCGTCATGAGGCTGAAGGCAGTGGGGAGGGGAAGAAGATGGTAAGTGCCTGGCTGTTCGGATCTGGTCACCAAAAACTGCTAATGGGCTAGTGTCATTTCAAACGACCTTTCGATTCTGAATGGTTGTCTTTCACCATAGTGATACGGAGATTTTTTTAAAGTGAAACTTCTTTAGCACCGTTGTGATTTGAAATACGATGAAATAGAAACGACGCTAAAAAGAGACGAACACAAACATCTACACGATTTAACTTGCGAGAGAATGAGATAAAATGAAACCTAATCGCATTGGCCGCTTTGATTATGAGATCAATTTTCAACGTTCCTATTGGTTGAGATTTTGTTCATTATTATCTGTGCCAGCCACCTGTGCTAAAACAGCACTGTTATTGGTAATTTTTTCTCTTGGCATTGCTTTGTATATACTTTATGTGTCATCTTTGGGGATGATGTGCGTGAGGGTCTTTTTAGGAAAAGAAGGAGAGCAAGTTTTGGGATGGAAAAGGGTATTGGGGGTGGGTAGAAATCTGGGAGTCAGTGTGTCCAGGAGTGACGGACATATGAATCCATCCCTCCCACTGCGGTGCAAGGCGATGTTCCGAAAGGAGAAATCAAAGGGATTCCCTCAACTATTCCCTCCCGATCCGGCCTACCGTGCAGCTGGTGGGGAGACGTATCCGCCGCCAAGACTCGGACAAACCTCACCCCATGAACCTGGGCACCTCTGATAAGGCACCAGACGTGGCGAACCACTTGGTTTGACTTATGGCAGGGGTGTTGTTATCCAATAAATGGTTCCCGGGGCGGCGGCACGCATACCCACCTCCCAAATTGTATAGAATAGTCAATAGAATATCTACCATCATAAATGTAAATTTAAATACAGGGTGTAACAGCACGTAGGTAACCAAAGGATTTTAATCAGCGATTCCTGACCATATTTGGAGCACTGAAAGTAGATGTAATTTTGCTGATAAATTTTTTCTATTAAATTTTTTTTTTTGCAATCGCACGTCGCCACTGATCACGTTCCTACATGTAGAGATGGGATTGACTGATGGGTACGCTATTTCGTGTGTTAACGTGCTGCTGAAACGAGACGGAGTGCTTATCACTTAATCCGCCAGGCTATACCCGACTACTCAGTTGTAAATATTTCTATGATTTTTAATTGTAAAAATATATCACCAAAATCACATACAGGTACAATACATAGTGATAGTAGTTTATTTTTTTTTTAAAGATCGGGTTCTGCAGTCTGCACCTCTTCTTTATGTATATATTGTTACGTTATACAATTATTATAATATTAATTGTAGGTATGCTTGTTTTGGACAATAAAATATAAGACCAATTATGACATTTAAGCTAACCAAAATTAATTTAAATATTATTAATTTAAAAATAATTCCAGATTACAATATCAATTTTATACGGCTTCTCAGTCACAATGAATCGAATCTTCTTATCTCTGGAATAGAACACTGTTCCCTTTTCATATTTACCATAGACACTTAGTACTAGATACCTTAGTAGAGGCGGTGTATCGAACATGTCATATGTCCCTAATATAAGATGTTGGTGATTCTCAAAATTTAAGTGAGAAGAACCTATATAACCCAGCATTCCGATTCCCCACCGACCGATCTTGAAAATGTCGGTACTCGTCCGGACGTCGACCACACCACACTGCACCACACTCACCTGAAAGAGGGATTGAGTTTTGTGCCTTATATATTTACGTAGATTTCACTTTATTTTTTCTCAAAAATTTTTCTCCACAAAATTGTCAATCTTTCACTGATAGACAATATTATTATTTAAATTTTATGTTTTCATAATGATTTGAAGTTAAATTCAAGTAGACTTTATTGTAGGAATATATTTGTTTGTCTTGTTTCTAATGATGGATTTCTTGATGACCCTTATATGGAATACTATCTCATATTAGGAAGAATGTTTCCAATATATAATTCTAGTAGAACTTAATTTCTTTTTGCTATTCCAGATCTATTTTGGCCGACACGAACCTCAAAATGTCGTAGAAGAAACAGCGGAAGACGTGGGACAAAAAAAAATATAATAGTCATGGAAGCTGTAAAATCGAAGACCGTGGGATATCATAGGCGAAGATTGGATCCAATGTTTAGCCAATTTGTGCCATTTTGAGTATTCGGGAGCCGATAATATTGATTTTTTTTTATGTGATTATTGCATGCAAAATTTAAAAAATCGGCGGATCCCATAATAGAGCACGTTTTAAAATATTGTTTTTTTCTACTGTTTAGCTTTCCATTTGAAATGAAGACGTCTGTGTGTTTCTCTTAATATTTCGTTGACATTTTAAGTTCCGTAACTACATTTCCGAAGATTTCAATGTATAACACTTTAATAAAGGATTCAATTATAATGAATCAGATCTTTTTAGCCTAAGCTATTCCATATTCGGTACATCTCCTCTACTATTTACCATAGACACTTAGTACTAGATACCTTAGCACTATTTACCATAGACACTTAGTACTAGATACCTTAGCACTATTTACCATAGACACTTAGTACTAGATACCAGTGGCGTACATTCCATAAAGGCTGAAAAATTAGATATTAACCCACAATGAAAAACGAACCAAGAAAAGAAGTCGAAGGGTAACACATTTTTTTACGTGAATATCGCATAAGAGTCTCAACTGTCCCCAACCGTCTGGAACCAGTGTGACTATGGCATCCTCAATAGGGGTGTTTTGTGAGGCTGAAGGCAGCAGGGAGGGGGTGGAGATGGAGAGAGGAAGGTAGGTGAGTACCTGGCTATTCCGATCTGGTCACCAATCACGGCAGTTTGAGGGTTGGCAACCATTTTATAAATACAATAGGAACTGGTTACAAAAATAGCCGGTTCCTCAGATCCAGTGACAGCTAGTCACTGGGATAAAGTAACCGCGAAAGGCAATGACGTCATATATAATATATAGGCGCGTGGTAAAAATTGCATATTACATTTTTCATATATAAAAAACATTTATTATGAATATTATAAGAGCAATCAATTAAATTTGGTACCTAACATAGGTAGGTACCTATTTAAAATAGCTGTAATTCTTGATTAGATTCAAAGTATTCGATTTTGGTTAGTTGTTTACTCATAGGTGAGTACTTAAAGTAAATTCATTACTTTAAAGAAAGAGTTTATTCGAAAATTGAATTTTGATTGAAAAATCGATGGTTTGCAAAATGTCATTCTCAAAATGCAAGCACATTATTACATTCATTGCATTCATATTTATTTATTTATTTATTTCATTTTTATTTAGTAAAATATTTACACATTTATGTACATTATTTATAAAATGTTTTGACTGTCCAACTAGGACGATTCCCGTTTTAGGACAGTCAAATTAAGATAAGTGTGAATATATATGGACCATGATTTATACAAAAAGAGGGAAAATTGAGGAAATGAAAAGAAGAGAAAGAATAAAACATAAAATTGGAAAGTTAAAAGCGTATTAATATATTACTTTAAAAAAAAGGTTTATATATATATGTATATTTTTTTTTTAATTAGCTCCACATAGGAGGCCCTGAGCGAAAAAAAATCCCCTCAGGGTCTATGTCATCTTTGGGGATTCTGTGTGGAAGGTATTTTTAGGAAAGAAAGGAGAGGAAGTTCTGGGAACGAAAATAATATTAGGGTTGAGTAGGAATCTGGGGGTCAGTGTGTCCAGGAGTGACGGAAGTATGAATCCATCTCTCCCACTGCGGTACAAGTACAAACACTGGAGATGTCAAAGGAACTCCCTCAACCATTCTCTCCCGATCCGGCCTGCCATGCAGCTAGTGGGCTGACGCATCCGCCGCCAAGACCGGGGCAAACCACACCCCATGAACTGCCCGGGTTCATGGGGTGTGGGCTAAGTCACCAAACGTAGCAAACCACTTGGGGTGACCTATGGCAGAGCTGTTGGTTATCCAATAAACTGTTCCCGGGATGGCGGTACCCATACCCGCCTCCCAAATTGGAAATTGAAGTATATACATAGGTTTACAATTTTTCACATTTTTTAATATTTAACCCGCGGGTACTGGACCCATTGTTTTTTGTTATAATTTTATGTTTTTGTGAAAAGCTGTTAATTTGTGTTGCTTTTAAGTTTATTGCGTTCACATGTCCAAAAACCTTTGATTTTCCAAAATAAATAAAAAGTAGATGTTTAAAAATTGCATTCTGTAACTTGATTAAGGTGGTTGCACGATATATAATACGGTTCTATGCCAACTGAGGATAAAGTCAACTCAACACTTCCTTGAAAAGTCATTAAAAGCTACGAAAAATATAATTTTAAATTAGCCGATAATCCTAACCTAATGTAACCCATTTAACCAATTTTTTATATATATTTTTTATCACTCTAAATCAGGGATGGCCAACCGGCTATTAGGCCATTAGGCCATTAGGCCAGTCGATCAAACGCACGGGTCCGGCCAAAGACTCGAACCCAATAGAGAACGCACCCGCACAAGAACTCGGACCCGTAGCCGGACAAGAACCCGCACAAGAGCTGCGCGTATCATCTTCAGGAAAAAACCGTGGTCTTGATATATTCACGGAAGAACAAAATTTCTTGAAGAGAGGGGTGATGATTATAAGCACCTGCGTGATTTAGACTGGCAAAGTTCAGCATTGTTAGCAGATTTTTCTGGAAAACTGAGCACATATAATCTGGAATTATATGGCAAGGTTAAAACTTTAACAGAAACGATCCTACTGCAGCAATCCAAAGTCAAACAGCGTAGTCGACATTGAAAAAAAAGAAATTCAATAATTTCAAACATCAAGGATCATAAGGGAAAAAATAGCCTACAATTTCATTCTCGACAAGTACACAGCAGAAATTAAAATTTTGGTATCAGACTTCAAAAATCGGTTTAATTATTTCTTGAAAATTGAGAAGGTGGTGGAATTCATCAGTTATCCGTTTAATAATTCCATTCATCATTTCGATATTTGTGAAATGGCAAAAAAAATTGCAGATACATTTCAAATAGACGACGTGATATTGCGAAACGAAATTATTATTCTGCGCTGCAACATATTTCTTAAAGCAAGGTCATCCTCAGGTCTAGGCATTGGATTCCAACGAGAAATATCCAAATTTAAAGAAATGTTTTGAACAATTGCAATCGTGTTTTCGTTCAACATATTTACGTGAAACAGTATTTTCCTACTTAAAACAAAAACAAAAAAAACGTCGTTCTCGCTTGACAGACGCTCATACATTCGATTATTAAAGGTTGTAAATTTCCAACTACGAACCTGATTTTGGTAATCTAGCGGAAGATGCTCAAACGCAATGTTTTTTTTTATTTTTAAATTAACTCCACACAGGAGGCCCTGAGGAAAACAATTTCTCTCAGGGCCTATGTCATCTTTGAATATGCTGTGTGGAGGTTGTCTTTGAGGAGAGGAAGGAATGATCATGGGTCTTGAAGAGACCCATGTTGTAGGAAGGAGGAAACACAGAGGCCGGAAATAGTTGTATACATATATATAATACTAGCTGACCCGGCAAACGTTGTTTTGCCATATACATTATTTCTAGGGAATATTTTTTTACTTCAATAAAAAATAACACTATGTGTGTGGAGATGTAATTATAATTTAAAGAGGAATGAAGCGTTGTAGAAAATTAAAGTATATTTTATTTAAGTTAATAAATTATTCTTTATTAAAGAAACATTTATATATTTTTATTTATTTTTATTTTTTTTATTTATTTATTTATTGAAACAAAATACATATACATTATAAACAAATACTTTGACCGTCCAACTAGGAGATTTCCCGTTTTAGGACAGTCAAATTTCCTGATTTAGTTCACATTAGGTAGTTGTTGTTTTTTGTAAAACATAATATTGTATCTAATAATTACAAATGTAAACATCATTTCAAGTACAATTTTATAAAGGCCGTAAAGCAGTTAAATATAGTGATAGTTGTAAAAGTACTGAGAAAAGTTACAAAGTTTAAATAAATAAAATGATAATATATTAAAACTATAAAGAAAACCAAAATATAAACTCATTGTTTTGTGAACAGAAAATAAAAACTAAATCTTAAAAATAAAAGCTTAATCTTAAAAATAAAAACTAAATCTTTCATCGATATATTTCCTATCCGAATGTTCAAACAGGAAATATATTGAAGTTTTTTTATTTTTTTATTTTTAAATTGTTTTTAAGAAAATATACGATAGGTTTGAGTAGAGGCAATCTCATTATTTTTATGTATTAATAATTTCATGATCTATCTTATATTTTAATAAAAAAAATATATAAATATATATATATAATAATAAAAATAATTTAAACAGTAAAGTGAATGAGAGATATCGAAGAGTTCTTCTCCGTAACTGAAAATTGAGAAAGATTATAAGTCTGATAGTACTAGTAATATAATTCTGATAGGAATAAATAGTTCTATAATTCTCACAGTGTTTATTACATTGGAATCTCAATCAAAACTATATCATGTAAAAAAAAGAAGGCAGGAATCGTTATCATTTGAAAAAAAAAAAAAATAAGTCATAGAAATGACATATTTGCATAATGCTTTCGTACACAATAGCAAAAAACGAATAAATAAAAATATAAATATATATTCCAGTTATTTTAATCTGTTTGTTGTTAAATTGATAATTTTGTTTATGTTGCCATCTGTTAAATTATTTAAAATTATATTACACACTGTATATTGAATTGCAATTCTTGATATCTATCTATACATTGAAAATAGTTATTCATATTTCTACTACTAATTATGGCTATTAAAAAATAAACAAAGATTAATCTATCAGCGCAATGGTGTGTACAATATTTTTGGTCATTCGTTCTTTAGCCAATATGAACAAACTGGATGGTTTTCCCACGCAAGAACATGCCACATATAAATTGTTGACCTTTTGCAGCAATATTTTGAACTATTTCTGTTGCTCCGAACGATGTCATTTGAAAACATGAATTGAATGTGCGTATTGACTTTAGGAACATGCTAGAATCTGGATCCGTACCGATAAGTAAGCCGTGCAATGGTTCAGGTGGTGTTTCAATTTCCGTTAGTTGCACTTTTCCTGATGAGCAACACATCCCGACTGGCTCATTTTTAAATTTAAGTGCATGACAATGCGGGCATTCCTTGTCCAAAGTACCAATGACCACTTTGGAATGAGCATAATATTCAACATCAGGCTTATACTGGGATGCTATTCGAAGGAATGAATCTGATGTAAATGCTCGATGTACTTGTTGGCGTTGTTGGTCAATTGCTCGACGTCTGTTGACTACGAATCTGCGCGTTTCCCTTCGTTCTAATTGTCTTTGTTGATTTCGTTCATCTCGCGCCTCTTGCGATTGTGGTTCACGTAACAGCGCAATTTTTACATGCACATCTACATTGTTTTGTTGGATTTGTTCGCCTGATCTTTTTGCTCTTCTATCTTGCATGACTCTAGATAAGATTGTTCGACGACTCAAATTGGACCCTTTACAAATTGACCCTGGGATTGTTGATATAGAAGATATAAATAAATCAATTTGAAATACTTTTGTTCAAAAAGCAGTAACTTTAAATTTTCTAAATTCCAAATGAGCATGCCTTAAGCGCTCATAATATACAGAAATAATTTTAATAATAATCAATTCATTAAAATTTTTTTTTTTTTGACAAAAACAATAATTATCATTATTTTATTATACAGTATTTTTTTGTTCGATTTGTGTGGTTTTTTTTTAATAAAATTTTTTTTTTCAAGAACAAATTATTTTGAGAAAAAAAATTTTTTAAAAAAATTAAAAATTTCGCAAAAAAAATTTTGACAAAAAAAATATTAAATAGTTAATAATATTAATATTAATAAAATATTTAATATTAAAAAATAAAAATAAATATTTAAAAATAATTCATCAAAGTTTGGTAATTAAACATAAATTGATTGATTGCCGTAATGTAGTACCATATTATGAATACGAACCAAATTCGTTTTTAGAAAATGAATTTTATAAAATATATTATGATAAAACTATACTAACAGACAGAACGATTCGTCATAATAGACCCGATATAGTTTTACATGACAAAATTAAAAAAATAACTTATATCATTGATGTCGCTATTCCAAATTCCTGTAATATTCAAAAATCTGTTTCTGAAAAAATTAGAAAATATACAGATTTAGGAAATGAGATTAAAAGAATTTGGCATTCTCGGACTATAAAAATATTACCATTTGTTATTTCGGCTACTGGCATTATACCTAGCTCTCTAATTAAAAATTTAGGCTTATTAGATTTGTCAAAGAATCTTTATATAAAAATGCAAAAATCAGTCATATTAAATACATCTAGGATTACGAAAGATTTTTTTAATATTTATATTGAGGGATCGGTAGGATTTATCGGTACAGTTAGGAGTTCTATCGAGCCGAACCCTCTGATATGAAAATATCTGGAGTCGGTGAAGTATTTTCCCATATGGTCTCTGGTAGGTTGACGTGTTGTTATTGTATAGTTTTGTATTTAGTATACTTATACAATGCAATTACATCGCGTGAATTGACTAGATTAGCATTTGTGAAAAAGTGTGTGGAAGGATTAAGTTTTTCCTGTGAGGAAGATTTAACCCGGACATAAAATCTAGAGAACAATTATAAAAAAATAGTTAATATCTATCTATCCATACAAAAATGAATCTTCGAAATATTGGTACTTACATAACTTCTGAACGACTGCACCAAATTTGAAAATTCTTTTTTTACTATTTGTGAGTTACAAATTGTATTTCTATCGACCGGGGTTGAAAATGATTGAATTACTAATATCGCTATTGAAAAATAGGGGTTAATGGTAGAATAGTAAAAATTTAGGACTGTATGTATTTTTTAATGCCTCACCATATAAAAATAAAAATAAAAAAAATTGTGAAAAATATAAAAAATTTAAATTCGGGGTGGATCACCCTTAACTTTTAGGGGTATGAAAAATAGATGTTGGCCGATTCTCAGACCTACCCGATAAGCACACAAAATTTCATCAAAATCGGTTGAGCCGTTTCGAGGAGTATGATAACTAACACCGTGACACGAGAATTTTATATATTAGATAGATAGAGATAATAAATTTTACGTATATTATGTACATAATATTTTTATTTTTTTATAACCTTCCATTCCACATTCAAATTTTCAACTTAAAAGTCCCTGTGAACAAAGGGCGTTTTTAGGCATTCTTGCACCACTGTGCGCCGCCAAAACCAAGACAAACCTCACCCCACAAACTCGGGCACCCCTGATAAGTCACAAAACGTGGTGAACCACTAAAGGTGACTTATGGCAGGGGTGTTGGTTATCCAATAAATGGTTAGGGCGGCGGTACCCTTATCTGCATCATTACAATCTTCTTCTTCGTGTGCCTTACCAGGTCCCCCCGACGTTGGCGATCAGTCTGGAAAATTTCTCTCTCTCTTGCGCTGCCCGTAATAGCTGCTCCACACTTCTAATGCCGGTCCACTCTCGTATATTTCGCAGCCAGGACATTTCTCCTACCAGGCCCTCCGTGACCCTCATCTTGCCTTTCAATATAATTAAGGTTCTATCAATCATAAATTTGAACTATATATAATTGAATTTATATAATAAAAAGATACTTAATTTATTTATCTTTGATTACAACATAAAAATTGATAGAAAATCGTGTAAACTTTCGGGATGACTGAACAAGTTTAATATATATGTTTTACCAAAAAACCTTTTGAATCACCTGTATACAACTATTTCCAACGATTGAAACACTTCAAAATTGCAATACAAAAGTAACAGAATACGACATAAATCGTTGTAAAAGGCTGCCAGCAGCTGTCATCTCATAAGACGAAAGCAAATTATGATTTTACGTAATTGAAATTTTAAATGCAGTTTTTTCATCGCCCCGAATGCAAATAGTTGTCTTTTCAGGTGAATCAAAAGATTTTTTCTAAATCAGCCGTCCCGAAAATTTACCGAAAATGTATTTATATTAAGCCATTTTTAAAATTTATTGCTGTTTACAGCTTAGATCATCGATTGAAAATCATATTCGTAATGTAATAGTAAGTAAACTAACAGACAGAACAATTCAGTCACCCGATATAGTTTTATATGACAAAATTAAAAAAATAACTTATATCATTGACGTCGCTATTCCAAATTCCTGTAATATTCAAAAATCTGTTTCTGAAAAAATTAGAAAATATACAGATTTAGGAAATGAGATTAAAAGAATTTGGCATTCTCAGACTATAAAAATATTACTATTCTTCATTTCGGCTACTGGCATTATACCTAGCTCTCTCATTCAAAATTTAGGCTTATTAGATTTGTTAAGGAATCTATATATATAAATGCAAAAATTAGTCATATTAAATACATGTAGGATTACGAAAGATTTTTTAAATGTTTGCATTGAGGAATCAGTAGGATTTATCGGTCCTGTTAGGAGTTCTATCGAGCCGAACCCTGTGATATTAAAATATCTGGAGTCGGTGAATTATTTTTCTATTTGGTCTCTGGTTGGTTGACATGCTGTTTATGTATTGTTTTGTATTTATTATACTTATATAGTGCAATTGCGTAGCGTTGATGATCATTTGTGCAAAAGTATGTGGAAGGGTTATGTTTTTCCTATGGTGAAGATTTAACCCGGACATAAAGTCAAAAGAACAAATAATAACCAGTCATTGTTTACTTGCGTTGGGCCGTTAGATACGAGTGATTCAAACGAATCGTTTAACTTCAACAACTTTTTTCCCAAATCTCAAAAAGTTTTCTCGGAGAATGAATTTATCAAGAAACTTGAGTGCCGGGTGTCGACTATAAAACGCAATATCGCATTGTCAATCAGCCTTCGAACAGCGCAGACGCGATCGCGGCTCGATTCGGTGCAATACCCATTCATTTTTTTCTAAGTTGGCAAGTTTCCTTGCACCTATCAAAAATCACCTCAGTTTAAAATTAAAATAAACAGTTTTTATTACGGTGCTAAATTTTCTTCTTATTTCCGATTTTCGCATGAAGATAATCTGAACGTTATATAAACATTAACCAATCTCAAACGTGAAATGCAATAATGAGTGTATAAAATTAGTGTGAATTATTATTAATGCAGCCAAAGAAATACTGAATCATTGGACTTTTTTTAAAAATTAATATTAACAATATTGATAATATTATACAAACATAAAATGTGTGAAAATACAACAATGTTTTGTTTACTATCAACAAAAAATGTCATTGTGATCCTGTGTTATTAAAACTTTAATATGGCTTTTTTCGGTTCAGTCAGTCTTTAATAGCTACCGAAAACGGTTTCGTGAAACCTTAATATAAGTTTTTCTATTGGTGAATCTTTAATACATCTTTTTCGGTATCTTAATTAAATACACTTTTTAATGATATCGTGAAGTAACACTTTATTGTATTAGTGAATATTTAATACAAATTTTTCGATTGGTGTATCTTTAATACGAGTTTTTCTGATTCGTGAATTTTTAATACAACTTTTCGATTTCATGAATATTTAATTGATTTCATGAAGTTCTAACGAACTTTATTGGATTAGTGAATCTTTATTACATTCTTTTTCCATTTCGTGAATCTGTTGAATAGAATCTGTGTTATTTTGTGGGTTTTTATTGGTTTGTTATCGGTTCAGTAATAAACCGAAGAGTTTTCGCGCTCCATTATCGAGATGAGATCTGCAGGTAGCGGGTCTGTAATAAGGCATCGGTAAACAATTAGTGCTGATAAGGAAGACGTTTGAGAAGGTATTCATGTTTAACAGCGTCTCCCTCGGGTGAAGTATATTTCTCGTGTAGGGTTGTCGGGTGTTGTGGGACAATGAAGAGGCGGAGAAGATGGATTTTGGTGCTGGTCCTTCAACTGGCCGTTTACGCGGTCGCTCAGAATGAAACATCCACACAGTAAGTTTAAAACAATCATTACATATTTATACAATTTCCATTTGTCAGTCTCAGAACAGAACATGTCTAGTAAAGAAGGTAACATAAATATAATTTATTAATTATTAGTCATTGAATAATGAGATAATATTAATAAAACTAAAGGAAACATGAAACAAAATACAAAAAGGTAATGGTCGCAATTGGATATCAAACCTGGACTTTAGCGGGTCTATGTTATGGGCTGTGTTATGGTCTATATATGGGGCCTAGTCTTAAGAGGAACGTATGCGCGGCCTATTTTGGAAAGTTTAATACAAATCTTAAATTTGGATTTGAGATCAAAATACCCAACCAAACTGAAAAATCATGTTTATCAAATATCTAGTACGGATGTGAGCTATTTTATTTATTTTTGCTTTAAATTATAAGATACTAGCTTTTCCCCGCGGCTTCGCTCGCATGGTATTACGGGAAATTACCGTAGTGCTTGCACTTATCGATTATCTCCCCCCCCCCCACCCCACCCCCATCCCCTCCCGCATTCCATACATTCATTCCCTTACATTCAGTTTTCAAACATCTCGCCTACCACCTAAATTTCATAATGCCATAGTTCAAAGAAAAAAAGAATTACTTATCCAATTTTGTTCATTCGTTCGGAATTTATGCGCTTACAAACATTTCGGATGTTTATTTTTATTTAAATATTTGGAAGTTCGTTAATATAATAAAAAAAATACTCTATTTATCATTCAGTCTTTATAATATAACAATAAAAAGTGTATTAAACTATTATATTTTGCTTATGTTAGAAGCCAACTTGAGTACAATTCTCCTGTCTGGAATCCTCATTATAATATGCACGTACAAGCTGTTGAAAGAATACAAAACAAATTCTTACGTTTTCTAAATTTTAAAATGGGTATTCCAGCAAAAATGTTAAACTACAACACAATTTTAAACGATATGAATATGCTTAAATTGTCAGACAGAAGAATTTTCACTGACTTGGTATTTTTATATAAAATTCTAAATGACTTAGTTGATAGTCCGGTATTACTTGAATTGATAAGCTTCCGAATTCCACTTCGTAATACTAGAAGTCAGGATTTATTTCAGTGCAGAAATTCTGGGACTAACTACCATATGTATTCCTCTTTGCCCAGAATACTAATGGAGGGAAACAATTATACCAAGTCAGTGGACATCTTCAATTTATCTTTGAATAAATATAAAATATTGTTATTGAGGCAGTTCAGTTATGTACAATAAAATGTTTTTTCTATGCTACATATGTAAAAGCCCCGAAAAAGGGCGTTTATTAATAAATAAATAAATAAATAAATAATCGTTACGAATTATATTTTTAATATAGGAACTCTCATTTGACATTTATTCCAAGCTTGTCCAAAAAAAAAATATTTGAATTTTCTGCAGTAGTAGCTGAGTACCTACCAGCATAGAGCCCAAAAATATATCAACATTGTTTCCATGGAAAAGATTTTTTTCTGACGTTAGCAAAAACTCGCTTTTGTTAGCGACAGAAAACGTACAACAAATATAATATATTAATATTTATAATTTCATAACGCCAGAGCTTACCATCATATACAACCTGTAGTCTGCGCATATAATTTAGCTTTATATTGGTGAAAGAATTATTAAAGTCTTTATATTGTGTTATGCGTGAAAAGGTCATAAACAAACTCGAGCAGTTTCGCATTTATAATATTAGTATGGATTATATTTAAATGATAAATACAGTTAAATAATCTTTTTAATGGTTTTTCATTTACTTACAAATTGCTCAAATTACCTCTAAAATTATGAAACACTGAAATCTGTAATGGCCTATATCTTATAATTTAAAGCAAAAATAAATAAAGTAGCTCACGTCTGTACTAGGTATTTGTTATACCTTTTAATTACAAAAATAATTTTTCATTTTGGTTGGGTATTTTGATCTTAAATCCAAATTTAAGATTTGGCCGAAAAGGGCCGCGTAAACGTTCAACTTAGCTCGTGTTAGAGAGTTGTCCCGGTAAGACAGAGTTCCTAGACAGGGTTCGATATCCAGTTGCCACCGTTACTTTTTTGTTTTTATATCGTTATCCCTTTTTTTGTTTAGATTTATCAATATTATTTTCTTCTTCAATAATTAAACTTGACATTGATGTGTATAAACTAAAAAAATTATTACAATAAATTGAGTAGATGCAGGATAATAAGGGACGTAATTGACTTAGGTTAACCAGTGATTTCTTGCATTATTTGCAGCAAAAAAAATGTAAATGAAATTTTGGTCAACGGTGATATTTTTGATTTTTTTTTAACTAAAAACATTTAAAAAATAAGTAGGCATTGGAGAGTTAGTGGCGGGGTAAGGGGCTTGTCGGTGACTCGGCTAAGTGACAAGTGGAAGAATTTTTTTTTGTTTGATTTTGAAGAAAAAAAAAAGAAAAAAAAGACATCCAAAATTCACCGGAGACCAAAATCTCAAATCACATTTTTTACTCCAAAAAATGTCAGGAATCAGTGAGTCAAGTATGTCTCTTAACTCCCTGTATATTATTACAATTGTGAAAATATAGAAATATTCCTTCGAGTTGCCGGGAATCACAATGATTTTTATTTAAAACCTACGTGAGAAAATAATAATTTGTAGACATTTTTTTTTATTTTTTATTAATATTGGTTTCATTTACATTTTCTATATTATGAAAATGTAAATGAAAGCTCACTCTTCTGTCGTTTCAAGTAAAAATAAAGAATAAAAATTTAACAAAGCTTCACAATTTTACCGGCTCAAAAAGAAGAAGAAGAAGATATACGTATATGTTATAGTCAATCCTCGAATCTCCGACGCTCCTAGGTTTGACTAGTCAATCCTCAGGTCTGACTTGAAGTCCTAGTCAGGAAGGCTTTGGTCAAACCTAGGATAAACCAGTCATTCCGCGAAGAGTCTGCATATCGACCTTTGACTATGACATATATACGAATGTTAGAGAGAGCGCGCTAATATTAAAAACGATAATTTTTAGCGAAATTTGTGAAAATGTTTCATAAAACACGACTCGTTTAAAACATAGCAAAAATCTCTTAGGGATTGTCTAAAATAGCATTTAAAGAAACAACAATGTGAATTTTTTCATACATATAACTGAAACTAAATAACTGAAAAAACGTGTTTATTATAATTTTTGGAGGAAACCTTGCGATTTTTTTCTATCGAAGGAATTTCATATAATTGCCGTTTCGGCGTGGGGAATGCATAGATATTATCTTCAAGAATAACATATATTTTTAAGAGCTTTAAAACTTATAGCACTTTAGGAAAATATGTATTAAATCGGTAGAAAATGCGGACAGCCTGGCCTTAATAAGGTTTGCTCTTCAAGGTGATAGAGTGGTGATTGGCTAAAAAAACCGTGTTGTAGCTTGAAGTCGATGACCAACTTCGACCGGTCAGTGGCTGAGTGGGCATCGCGTTTGAGTCCCACCCGGGCGTCGCCTGTTTGATTCCTCGGCTGGCTAAGTCCTCCATTACGATTCAAGCAACATTTTCGGCTTACTGTGATGGTAGTAGGAGATTTTCAAACATTTTTGGGTTATTCGTAACCCGGGAATGTTTATCTTTATTTTTGAAAAAACTGGAAGACTTGAATTAACTGCAATACGAGTGGAAGTGTTTTACTTCAAAATTTCGAAAGCGGCCCGACGAGTTTTTTTTTCGACGAGGGCCCGTAAGAGCTAACCTTGTTAAACGCATTTTCTTCGAACCTTAATGGACACCATTTGAATGTAAGGCCATTTTTGTATAACCGTTTGCACCGAATGTTCGGTATGTATTTGGATCGGTATGCCAAGTCCTCTCTTTGATGGTATTTTATATAGTCATTGGTATTTACGAATGGAAAGAACCTCCATAAGATCTGTTTTTTGCTCGTGAATTTTTTTTGCACCTCTCAAAAGCACAGGGGGGCATTTTTTCACAAAAAGAGCCTAGAGTGGGTGTTTATGGCAACCGGTGACAGCTTGTCACGAACAACGAACACATGTGCGATACAAGACGGACTAAAAAATTTAATTTAAACCCAAGTCTTCGTTAATTGTTCCTTTGAGGTGATTCTTAAACTAATTCAAAATCTACTCTTTTATAGATGGCGTTGGTTTAATTATTTTAGGTTAAACCCCCTTTTGCAAGAGTGCCGACGGACTCGGCTATAAAAGCTTCGGCGTTATTTAGCTCGGCCTATTTCAGCATGTCGCCGTCGCTCGCAATATTGATACAAATAATTTTAGGTTAAAACCCCTTTTGCAAGAGTGCCGACGGACTCAGCTATAAAAACTCCAGCCTAATTTGGATCAGCCTATTTCAGCATGTCGCCGTCGCTCGCAATATTAATACAAATAATTTTACGTTAAAACTCCTTTTGCGAGTAAGAGTTCCGACGGACTCATCTATAAAAGCTCCAACGTTATTTGTCTCGGCCTATTTTAGCATGTCGCCGTCGCTCGCCATATAAATTATTTTAGGACCCCTTTTGCAAGTAAGAGTGCCGACGGACTTGGCTATAAAAGCTCCAACCTAATTTGGATCGGCCTATTTCAACATGTCGCCGTCGTTCGCAATATTTATACAAATAATTTTACGTTAAATCCCCTTTTCCAAGAGTTCCGACGGACTCGTCTATAAAAGCTCCAACGTTATTCGTCTCGGCCTATTTCAGCATGTCGCCGTCGCTCGCCATACAAATTATTTTAGGTTATTTATTATTATTATTATTATTTTAAAAATAATAATAAATAACCTAAAATAATTTGTATTTTAGGTTATTTATTATTATTATTAAAATAATAATAATAAAAAAAACCCTTTTTCAAGTAAGAGTTCCGACGGACTCGTCTATAAAAGCTCCAACGTTATTTGTCTCGGCCTATTTCAGCATGTCGCCGTCGCTCGCAATATTTATACAAATAATTTTAGGTTAAAACCTCTTTTGCAAGAGTGCCGACGGACTCGGCTACAAAAGCTCCAGTCTAATTGGGATCGGCCTATTTCAGTATGTCGCCGTCGCTCGCCATACAAATTATTTTAGGTTAAAACCCCTTTTGCAAGAGTGCCGACGGACTCGGCTATAAAAGCTCCAGTCTAATTTGGCTCGGTCTATTTCAGCATGTCGCCGTCGCTCGCCCTACAAATTATTTTAGGTTAAACCCCCTTTTATGCTCTTTTCGTAGGGGCTTACTTAAAACTAATGCTCACTTCGTTGGGGTTCGCTTGAAACTAAAGCTCACTTCTTCGGAGTTTACTTAAAAATAATGCGCACTTCGTCGGGGTTTGCTTAGAACTAAAGCTCACTTCTTCAGATTTTACTCAAAAATAATGCTCACTTCGTCGGGGTTTGCTTAAAACTAATGCTCACTTCTACGGGGTTAACTTAAAACTAATCTCACTTTTTCGTGGTTTATTTAAAACCAATGCTCACTTCTTCGGGATTTACCTAAGACTAATGCTTACTTCTTCGGGATTTACTTAAGACTAATGCTCACTTCTTCGGGGTTTTTTTAAAACCAATGCTCACTTCTTTGTTTGTTTAGTAGAAATTAACGTGTGACAAAATCGTGGCACGCCATCAATGGTCATTCTTTTTGGCAGTTGAAAGGTTCCCGTCAAATGCCGGCTCGTTTCAGCTTTCGAACAAAATTTGATCAGAAGAAGGGGAAAACTATTACTTTTCAGCGTATTACAATTTTATAGAAAGCTGAAACGCGCCTAGAATCGGCGTTTAACTAGGACCTTGCAAATGGCCATTTGATAACAATGCTATATTAGAATTTCTGCGAAACAACTAAGTGTTTTCTTGTTATTTTTTTTATGTTGAAACAAAATAAATTTGCTGTGTTTTAAGAAGTATTCATAATTTATTTTATCATTTCTGTTATTTCTAAAAAGGCTTTTTGTTTTAACATTAGTCTGGTTGACTTTTGAAGTAAATATCTTATTTAAGTCTCGTTGACTTGTGAAGTAAATATCTAATTTAAGTCTCGTTGGCTTTTGAAGTAAATATCTAATTTAAGTCTCGTTGACTTGTGAAGTAAATGTCTAATTTAAGTCTCGTTGACTTGTGAAGTAAATATCTAATTTAAGTCTCGTTGACTTTTGAAGTAAATATCTAATTTAAGTCTCGTTGACTTGTGAAGTAAATATCTAATTTAAGTCTCGTTGACTTTTGAAGTAAATATTTAATTTAAGTCTCGTTGACTTGTGAAGTAAATATCTAATTTAAGTCTCGTTGACTTTTTAAGTAAATATTTAATTTAAGTCTCGTTGACTTGTGAAGTAAATATCTAATTTAAATAACAATTTTAATTCAAACAACGTTTTTTTATGTGATACCACACAAAGGTCCGGAGCACATAGAATTACGGCATTCCATTTCGGAAATGTTGTACTATTGAAGTAAGGTGAAGAAGAGAGAGAGAAGGGGAGGTTTGGAAGTAGGTACTTGACCATTCAGATCTAGTAAACATAGTAAATACTAAATATAGTAATATACGTACTAAACATAGTAAAGTTGTGGGCAAAGATTTTGATTCTAAGCTACGCCGTTTTTTCTGACAAAATCTGAATAGAAAGTTACTCCCCAACTTTCCTCTTCTCAGTATCCTTCCCATCCCCTCAATTTTCAATTTTTTTTTTGCTTGATCGAATTGTGTTATTATCAATTTATTAATTAAAACCACTGTATTTGCGGCACGTTCCTCAATGGAAGACACTGTCAGTATCGTCCTGGTGTAAGACCACCAAACAGAATTTAAATGTTGCTTGAAATGGCTTTAGCTGTTTGGTGACCGGATCTGAAGACCAAGAACTTCCACCTCCCTCTTACCCATGTCCTTCCTCTCCCCACTACCTTCAGCCTCGCGCCATGCCCTAATTGGGGATGCCATAATCTCACTGGCTCTGAGCGGTCGGGAGCTGTTGGGACTCTTCTGCAATAGTCACATATAACAAAAATAATAAAAAATCTCACTTCCTAGATATCCCCATTTGAGATGCCATAGTTCAACTGGATCTGGATAGTTAGAGGGGTTGAGACTCTTGTGCGGTATTCTATAAAAAAATAAAATCGACAAATGAATAGGAAGGTACAAGAGCGTTTGTAAAAATCATTCAATATTGTTAACCACTCCGACCCGTAAGCGTGTTAATACATGGCAATATAACAATATAGCAAGCAGTACAATAAGCGTGTTTTCACGTTAACGCGTGTGTTCTCACAGAAATCGTTATAACTCTGTTATTATTACTATTTTTACTATTTTTTTTTAAAAGAAATACAAACATTCCCGGGTTACGAATAACCCAACAATGTTTGAAAATCTCGTACTACCTATTGTTTGAGTGAACACCCTACAACATTATTGTTTAAGTGAACAACGTTATTGTTTAAGTGAAAAACCTAAAACAAAAATTAATAGATCCATATTGAATCAAACTACACAATTTGTATTCAAAGTTGTCCATAAAAGTACATAAAAATACTTATTTTGTGGAAACAGTTTTCACCCACTAAATCGCCTACGCGCCGTTAGATATTGTTAATTTTTTATTAAATGTTCTTGTATGAAATGGTAAAAAAGTGAGTGTATGAAATTGTTTACTATACATTTATTTTTAGAATAAGTGTTTTCTTTACATAATTCTTGATTTTAGTTCCTACCGTTTTCACTTAAAAACATCAACTGAGTCATTTTTATAATTTTTTTTATGTTCGCATTCTAAATATTAATATTTACAAATGTTAATGTTTATTTGTATTACAACAGTTTGAAAGCTTATTTCATAACCTTTCAAAAACAGTTTTTAGTAGGCTACGTTCAGAAATGTTTCATTTATAGAGCTTTAATTGCGAAGCGGAAATAACCCAAAGTTTTAATAAATCTGACAGTTCGCTAAGACAAAACCTCGCACAATCGCAAAATACCGAAGTGGTTAAAATGATCAATTTTATATTGTTATGTAGGTGTATATTAAGACTTATCGATGTGTATTGCTTGCATAATAATTTTCGTATTTTCCCATTTTAAATAATGTTCTTGTCAAAATGAATATTTATTTCTCCTTTATGCGGTACATTTACACTAAACCATTCATCCGATTACGATGAAACTTTGGTGAGTTGTTATGCGCACATCCGCAAATGTTTCTGTATATAAAAGTGAGCGCTGGCTTTATGCAATTTGTATAAGACGTTAACAATAAGTGTATTAGAAATACATAAAGTATGTATTTCGTATAGTTTAGCGGGGTGACCGGACAACTCAGAATAAAACCGACTCAGAACCACCTCAGAAAAGTCTTTTAAGAGTGATGAAAAAAATGTATTAAAAATTGATTAAATAGGTTGCGTTAGATTAGGGTTATGGGCTTTTTTAAAATATTCTTTTCATAGCTTTTAATAACTTTTTGACGAGGTGTTGAGTTGACTTTACGTCATTACAACGTAATATAACAACAACTGTAAACTAAACCAGTCACGAATTATTTCTGAAATAGTTAACACACTATTCTTGTGCCATTGTGTTGAAGTTCGAAAGTTTTGAATCTGCTCATTTCTTTGTGTCATCGACAATAAAAATCAGTAGCCTGTAGTTTTAATCAACATATATTATAAAAGAAAGTCCAAAAAACGTGCGGCTCGCAAAAACTCAGAAACGAATCCCGGTATGATCAAGGGAGTTATATGGGTTTACCCCACCTACAGGATGATGGTTCCCGTTTTTACCTAAAGGGCGTGATTTTTAAGGTTTAAGGGCTGGTAGTTTTGCCCTCTTGAAATTTCTAGAACAGTGTTCCGGAAAATTCTAGAAGGTTCCATAAGAACTTTAAAAAGTTCTGGAAGGAGTGGCTGAGTATGTCGTGAAACGTTTGATCAAGAACTGGGATTTTTTGATCATTTGCAGAAACGACAGATATCAGAGTTCCGGCAATAATACAAGAGGTAGCGGCGTACTATTGTCAGTATCAACCAAACTGAATTTGAGGAAACTGGAATGCCTTCACAAACATCTCGAACAAGTGTTTGTAATGGTAACTTAGCAGAAGTGCCTGGGTTTGTGGGATTAGGATTGTCTAGGTCTTGGCGGCGTTGCGTCATGCGTTCATACGTTTACCTACCTACTGCTTGGCGGGCCGGATGGCAAATTAAATAGGTAAAAAAAATATATTTATAAAATAAGTATTTTTATACGCCTAGAAAAAATTAAGTATCAGGTCAATAAAAATGCTTTGAAGTGCGAATTATTTCATTTACGAATCCCTTTTCAAATATGGTTTCATTTTATAATGTGGAAAATTAAGTGCTTTAGATTGCGAACTGAAAATATTTTAATATTTTTGCCTGAACTTCACAAAATAAAACCAAATGTTCATTTTGCGTTTTTTGCGCAAATCGAAACAGGCCGCTGGTGTTGAACCTTGTCGCCATCTGCGTAAGAATGCTCGATTACTAATGTAAGTCGAGTCAATGGATATTTGGATACACTTAACATGATAATAAAACTCACAACATTATAACGCGTAAAATTTTATTCGAAAACCAAAATCATAAAAAATTGCGATCGTATCCTCGAAGCGCCACGGGTTACTTTTTCAGTAGTCCGGAACGTATAACATTGGCCAGGGCTGCCTCACTTGAGGAGTTGAGGGTTGACAGCGCAGATCTGTGCCAGGGGCTTGTCCGGGTTGGCCAGGGTCACGAACTGCTCGCCAACCTCCACGGCAACCCTGATTTGGGCTTCCACGGTTGAAGCTCCTGAAATATAAGAAAAAAGATTTTAAAATCTCTCAATTAATCTCACAAATTAATATGTTTAAAACCTACCTTAATTCTTTCATTGTCATTATCAAGTCCTGTAATCATCATCTTCAAAAATAATAATTTTGAATGTGAGTCTGTCTGTGATTATATCTTTGGGTCAATGAACTCGGATTTTTTTTTAAATAGGTGTCATTTTCAAATTGGAACTGATGTGCAAGAATTCAGAAATAATTTGATAAATTACGTACTTAACTGATTAAGTAAAAATGTTGTTACCAAAGAATTTCTGTTGTAAATATTCTTTCTTGATCATACTGATCCCACAGTAATAATATCCCATGATTTGTCAAATGTATGCTCTTATAATTCATAATAAATTAAAACGATCAGTACTTTAATAAAAACACGTATCATACTAATCTTTAGTTGTCAGTATATTTCCCAAAACCAGTGCCATCTAGCGACAAACTTCTTAGGGAAAGAGAGAAGAAAATGTCAAGAGTATTCAGAAGTGGACATTTTAGCCACCTATCGGAATTCTGCAAAACTATTCTGTTTTCAAATGTTATCAACATCTTTTTGAAAATGATACGTGCTATGACATTATATGCGCCTGTTATTTCCTTGTCAATCGAATAAAATATATTTCAGTATGCTAGGAGCAAAATCGGAGAAAGTGCGAGAGCTACTAGTAAGTCCACGGAAGATTCGCCGGCACACCACGGTTACAAACCAGTGGCTGTCCGTGAGTTTTCAGTGCGCTAGAGTGCTAAGATTGAAAAATACAACGTTATTAATGTTGTTGTAGCTGAAAACGAATTTTTTTTTTCAACATTTTAGCTTTTAGTATAAAGATATACTGAAATGTGGATGCGGCGCATCCACATTTCTGGCGCATCCGCATCCTGAAAATCTTACATCATACAAAATACCGAAATTTTGAAAAAAATTTTTCGTTTTCAGTGACAACAACATTAATAACGTCGTATTTTTCAATCTTAGCACTCTAGCTCACTGAAAACTCGTACAAACATCAGCAATCCACGCTGGATCTCTCATGTTTGAGGTTAATTATGTTAGTATCTCACCAAGATGAGGAGTAGCGATGACGCAGGGATGCTGGATGAGTTCAAGGGTGATAGGATCTGTTGGTGGTTCCTGCTCGAACACATCGAGGGCTGCTCCGCCGACCTACAAAACAAGAAAAACATTAATAGTTCAACAAATATGATTATACGGATACATAATTGTAGTGCATGTTAAGGCGACGGACACTTCCCGGCCCAAAAAGAATAAGATGGAGAGATATGTAATTACGAATGTTGAACAGAGCGCGCCAATAATTTCAATGACAAAATTGATGCGAAAATTGGGAAAATGCTTAATAAAACATGACTCGTTTAAAATAGAGCAAAAATCTCGTGGAAGGTATCTTAAGTATCATTTAAAGAAACATTGTGAATTTTTTCACCAATGTAACTTGTAAAATAAAAGAAATAGACTGGTTTTAAATAATTTTCGGAGCATACTTTGCGATTTTTTTCTACCGAGGGAATTTCATATAATTTGCGTCTCGGCGTGGAACGTTTCTAGATATTATCTTAAAAAATAACATATATTTTTTTAAGAGCTTAAAAACTTCAAATGTTTAAGGGAGATATCTAAGAAATCGGTAGAAATTCGGGTAGCGGCGGCTTAATATGTATTTAGTTTCAATGTCTCTCAACAGATGTCGTAAATACAGGCCAACAGAGGTCAGTAAAGTTGTACTATATGAGAGAGACAACTGTTTATAATACCCGAACAGTTACGAAGATAGCCGATGATGTCCAATCGGTGGGTGGGCACCTTCAGTGACCATTTCCTCTGCTGCAGATTAACACAGATTTACATATACATAGATATTATTTATATTTAGAATGGACGTTAAGTTCAGTTAAATATTCATTATAAATGAGACCCGTGATCTGATGAACCGAAGTATCCGATCATCAGAGTTATATTGTACAAAAGAACAAACATTGGTACACCGCAATTTTATTGTAATATAGTGAACTATTTGCCATGGTTTATGAGATCAATGTCAGGTGTATAGTGCACAATGAAAGGAGGTGTAATATCGACATTGCACAAATAAAGTGAGAATGATAGTCAAAATTGTCGCAATATTCTCAAATGTGATGTAAAATATAGAAATCTTACATGTCCACTATTTAGTCCATCGAGGAGATCTTTTTCATTAACTAGCCCTCCTCGTCCCACGTTGATAATGCAAACTCCTTGCTTGCACTTGGAGAGAACATCGGCATTTATCAAATCTGAAAATATTTTTACAAAAAAATATTTTTTTTTTTTTTTTTTTTTTTTAATCATTTATTCCAGATCTCGGGGAGGGTGGTGCAATCCCACGAGTTCCATATTATACATATATAATAATCAAGAAATGATGACAAGATATAAAAAGGATACATAAAAAAAATATTTACATGGTTAAAGAAATTTAAAAGAAAATAATAATAATAATAATAAAAAAATAAAAATAAAAAAAAAAAAAATAAAATAAAAAAAAATTAAAAAAAAAAAAAATAAAAAATAAAAAAATAAAAATAAAAAAAAATATTAAAAAAAAAAAAAATATAATAATAATATTAATGTTAGCATTCTTCAGTAAAGTATTTTACTATCTTTATCATTAAATATTGTAATTATTGGATAGAAATATTAAAAATTGAGGAAAGAACAATTGAATAGGCTGGTAGAAAGTAGGAAATCAATATAAAAGCAGGTTTATGGGATGCCAGGAAAGCAGATCACGAAACATGTAGATATAAAGAAATATGTTTACTTCTAGTGGATGGCATAAGGGGTGTATGTACTGTGATGTAATCAGCTAATGGCCAAATCTCGCTCAGTTCCATCTTCTCTGTGTTGAACTTCTTGGTGTCTTCGGCCGTTACAATGGGATCATATCCGATTATCTGAAAATGAACAAAAACAATAAAATAAAAATTGTAATTAAGTTCTGAGCAAACCCTGTTGAGCATCGCTCACGACACATGTCGGTTGTTTCTAAACAATAAAAATTGTTAAAATGGAGTGTTTATTATTTCTTATGTTTAGGTTTATTACTTTTCTAAGTTGTTATGTTTCTTTTGCATTACATGGGCGATAATGTGAACTAATGAATAGGTTATTTTCCGGACTCAAAAGTTCAACCCGTTAATTATTAGATAAGTACTTTACTGGCGCTAAGTATTTTACCATACCACACCGTATAATGTTTTTATTTTAATTGTTCTCTAGACTTATGTCCGGTTTAAATCTTCCCCACAGGAAAAACTTGACCCTTTCACACACTTTTCCACAAATGATCATCTAGTCAATCCACGCGAGGTAATTGCATTGTATAAGTATAATAAATACAAAACTATACAAGAACATCATGTCAACCTACCAGAGACCATGTGGGAAAATACTTCACCGACTCCAGATATTTTCATATCAGAGGGTTCGGTTCGATAGAACTCCCAACTGAACCGATAAATCCTACTGATCCCTCAATATAAATATTTAAATTTTTTAATTGTTCTCTAGACTTTATGTCCGGGTTAAATCTTCCCCCCAGGAAAAACTTAACCCTTCCACACACTTTTCCACAAATGATCATCTAGTCAATCCACGCGATGTAATTGCATTGTATAAGTATAATAAATACAAAACTATACAAGAACAACATGTCAACCTACCAGAGACCATATGGGAAAATACTTCACCGACTCCAGATATTTTCATATCAGAGGGTTCGGTTCGATAGAACTCCTAACTGGACCGATAAATCATACTGATCCCTCAATATAAATATTTAAAAAATATTTCGTAATCCTGCATGTATTTAATGTGACTGATTTTTGCATTTTTATGTAAAGATTCTTTGACAAATCTAATAAGCCTAAATTTTTAATGAGAGAGCTAGGTATAATGCCAGTAGCCGAAATAAAAGATGGTAATATTTTTATATTCTGAGAATGCCAATTTTTTTTTAATCTCATTGCCTAAATCTGTATATATATTTTTTTAATTATTTTTTTTTAATTGTTCTTTAGACTTTATGTCTGGGTTAAATCTTCCCCACAGGAAAAACTTAACCCTTCCACACACTTTTCCACAAATGAGCATCTCAGTCAATCCACCCTATGGAATTTCACTGTATAAGTATAATATAAAAAGAATAAAAAGATACGGCCACATCTGAAAACAGAGAGATCAGAAAAAGATACGGCCACATCTGAAAACAGAGAGATCAGAAAAAGATACGGCCACATCTGAAAACAGAGAGATCAGAAAAAGATACGGCCACATCTGAAAACAGAGAGATCAGAAAAAGATACGGCCACATCTGAAAACAGAGAGATCAGAAAAAGATACGGCCACATCTGAAAACAGAGAGATCAGAAAAAGATACGGTCACATCTGAAAACAGAAAGATCAGAAAAATATACGGTCACATCTGAAAACAGAAAGATCAGAAAAAGATACGGTCACATCTGAGACTCGAACCCAGGACTAGAAACTAGAACCCAGGGGCGCAAACACTACCAATTGAACTATCCGATATAAATATATCCCTATCCGATTCGGTCATATTTAATTGTACACTATCAGGATAGCTTTTAGTTCGGGTTTGAATCTTGCAATCATAAATAAAGATAGCAGCCAATAAAAATATGCAATAAGAAAATGAAGATAATGTTGGTAGTTCTTAGTCGAAGTATTAAAAAAATTATGAAGTATAATACAGTCAAATATGACCGATAGGGACACAATAGCACAGTTGGTAGAGTTGCGCCCCGCCAAGGCGATGGTCCTGAGTTCGAGTCCCAGATGTGACCTATCTTTTTCTGGCTTTTCTGATTTCAGATTTTCGATTGAGTTTCGGTAATATTGTCTTCATTTAATTAAATGTAATACTATGGTTAGCCAATAAAAAATATGATGCTTATTAAAAAGCTTCCATTTTGGAGCCATTTTAAATCCATGATAAAATTACCCTCATTCCGAAGCCGTTCATTCTGATGGCCACCTCCCGGCCCACCCTGCCGAGCCCCAGCACAGCCAGGGTCTTGCCCTGGGCCTCCTGGCCGAGGTACTTGGCGCGCTCCCAGCGGCCAGCGCGAAGGGCGGCCGCCGCCCACACCACCTTGCGGGCCAGGCAGGTCAGCAAGGAGCAGGTCAGCTCGCAGGCGCTAATGGCATTGCCTCCGGGAGTGCTGGAATATAATATGGTCAACTTAATAACTTGGTTCATGCGCATTCTACATACATACTATACATAGACAAATATTAACATTCTATACATGTACACCTCATTCCAACTATAGTTTGCATTCTCCAATACAGCGTTTAATAGTCTTGGTAACACTAAATAATATGGACGTATTTGACAATAATTTGAATTTGGCAAACTTCAAACGAAGTATGTGCTAACTATTTCTACCTATTTCATAAACTATTTTTATCTCTATTATCACTTAACTTACATTCTATGTTACTTACTTTGTGTCAACTCTTTATTTTATGTTACCAACATTTTGTTTCTTATATTTTAATTACTTTATGTATTTTGTCAAAAACACGTACTGCACTATTTGTAAAAGCCCTACGGGCGTTTAAGTAATACAAGTAAATGAAATAAATAACGATGTTTTATTTTTTTTATTTCATGTTTCAGATAATTCCAAGGATTCCAAATGATGTGGTTAGACCAAAGACCCTGTGTTTGCGGCTGATATATCTATACATGTACACATAGATATTCAAATCAAAATTTAACAGTATTTAAAGAAAAACTCGACGAGACACGTGATAAGTATTTCTATCTGTGCGGGTCATTTTACTTTCCGAAAGGCCCTCGTAAAATCATCTTACTTGAGTACGATAATTTTTCTGGCTGTGGCAGCATCACAGTCGATGTTATCTACTCCCGCTCCGGCCCTCCCCACCACCTTCAGTCTGTCTCCTGCTTCCAGGACTTCCTTGGTAACCTGGGTGCTGGAGCGGACGATCAGGGCATCGTGGTTCTGGAACAAAACAAAATAAAAACTTAAAAGTGGTGCTGGAAGAAAAGAAAAAAAAATCAACCCGTAAAAACATTTTTTTTAAACGATTTTAAATCTATTTTTATTTTGAAGTAAAAAGGTTTCGACTTTCTGACAGTCTTAAACATCGAACGGCATAGAACGACCAAGGTGCACCATTATTTCATCCAGTTTCAGAGAAATGTCCATGTATGTGTGCGTGAGTGCCACAAAAGTTGAAAGAATGCATTGTCACCGACAACTAGTCTGCAGCTCGATAGAATATCGGAAAGTGGATTAATTTTCAATTCCAAGGTTCGCATTAATTCATTCAAGAAAAAAAAATCGAAATTCAAATAGATGTATTTAAAAATAGAAAATAGCAACAAATAAATTAACGTAACCTAATCTAACCTAACTCTCTAATGAGGGTTGAGGAAGGCTAATTTTATTAGAAATAAACAAATAATGTTGGAAAAATTAAATTTTTTTATGCAACCATAAAAATCTTTTTTTTAAGGCTCGCCTTGCGTTTTTTCTAACTAAAATTACTCAAAAAAATAAAAACACATTACTATATTATTATTATTATTATTATTGTTATAAATTCTGAAATGACAGTTTGTGCATTGCCACATAAATGTTTAAATTGATTCTTCATACCGTAATATATTTGTTTAATGTTTGAATCCATTGAATAATCGACCATTATGGCTTCTCCCGAAGGATCACCGCCCGGACCAAGTCCCCCAGGATCCAGGGAAGGTGAAGTTCCGCCGTCCAAGTAACCATCCCGGGTTGCATTCAAGGATACATCCAAGGATTTAATATCCATCGCTCCATCCAAAGATCTCTCCACTCATTCTAACGCCACCGCAGCCTCAGTGAGTAGTGTACTCAGCGTCAGGCGCCAAAGCTCTAAACGCCAAAGCTCTAAAGGCCGGATCTGCTAGTTTATTAATAAATAAACAAAAAATAAATAGTCGCAACGGGTACAAATCTCGGCTAACTTATCCTATATTTAGCCACTATTCATAGGTTCAAGTACCGAATAGTAAACTCATGGGTATTTCCGTTTTTATTTTATTGTTCTCTAGACTTTATGTCCGGGTTAAATCTTCCCCACAGGAAAAATTTAACCCTTCCACACACTTTTCCACAAATGATCATCTAGTCAATCCACGCGATGTAAATGCATTGTATAAGTATAATAAATTCAAAACTATACAAGAACCACACGTCAACCTACCAGAGACCATATGGGAAAATACTTCACCGACTCCAGATATTTTCATATCAGAGGGTTCGGCTCGATAGAACTCCTAACTGAACCGATAAATCCTACTGATCCCTCAATATAAATATTTAAAAAATCTTTCGTAATCCTACATGTGTTTAATATGACTGATTTTTGCATCTTTATATAAAGATTCTTTGATAAATCTAATAAGCCTAAATTTTTAATTAGAGAGCTAGGTTTAATGCCAGTAAATAACAAATGGTAATATTTTTATAGTCCGAGAATGCCAAATTCTTTTAATCTCATTTCCTAAATCTGTATATTTTCTAATTTTTTCAGAAACAGATTTTTGAATATTACAGGAATTTGGAATAGCGACATCAATGATATAAGTTATTTTTTTTAATTTTGTCATGTAAAACTATATCGGGTCTATTATGACGAATCGTTCTGTCTGTTAGTATAGTTTTATCATAATATATTTTATAAAATTCATTTTCTAAAAACGAATTTGGTTCGTATTCATAATATGGTACTACATTACGGCAGTCAATCAATTTATGTTTAATTACCAAACTTTGATGAATTATTTTTAAAACCTGATTGTGTCTAAAAGTATACTCGGAAGGCGCTAATATAGAACATCCCGATATAATATGTTCTATAGTTTCCGGAAGAGCCAAACATTTTCTACATAAATCATCAATTTGATTTGTATCTTTTTTTTTTTTTTTAACTTTATTTATTCTCGTTTTTTTGTACATATAATGTATAATAGCACATAGTATACATATAATAATACAATATATAATAACAAATAGTATGAACAAGAAATGAAAACCCACTATGGCACTGCCTGAGTGTGGGTAATATTAAAACAAAATACTATATTTCCAAGTACCCAAAGTATAAAATAGACTTAAAAAACATATAAAATATAAAGTTAGTATAAAAAGTTAGTATTACATTGGTAGAATAAGTGAAAAAGATGATCTTTGATTACATACTTCCTATAATTTTTGTATTAATGACTCTATCCTGAATAGCAAGCATAAATCCTTCTGTTTCTGCGCTCAATTCTCCAATACTCAACCATTTGTTTGACGAAAGTTTGTCAACATACGTTTGGTTGAGATAATTGAAGTGTTTGGCGTGAATAATTTATTTGACCAGGAATCTAATAATTCCCGGTTGGTATTTAAAAGAATGTTGGCATTCTCGTCGTATAAATTTAAAGGTGTAATGTTTCTATCTACCTTGCAAATTATTTTGTGCATTTCTGAACTATTAGCTTTCCTATGGAAAAAAAGTTCTTAGCATTTCTACCTGATTGTATTTCAAAGAAGTTATTTTGACTTTACCTCTACCTCCTAAATTTCTAGGTAAATAATTCGTTCTATAGCTGAATTTGGATTATGGCAATTAAGCTTTGTTAACGTAGTTCTAATTAATCGTTCTAAGCTATCTAAATCTGTATTGGACCATTTAATTATGCCAAATGAGTACGTTAATAAAGGTATTGCCCAAGTATTTATTGCCTTTACTAAATTTTTAGCAGATAGATTGCATTTTAAAATTTTTCTGACTCTACTTTGAAATTTAATCCTAATATCATTTTTAATACTAGTATGATCTAATCTATTCGATTGCGGGTATCCTAAATATTTATAAACCTCATCCCCTTTCTTACTTTTAATTTTAAAATTTCTAAATATACCCTCGTCTCCATCTACAATTTTGCCTTTCTCTATATGGATCATTCTACATTTATCTAAACCAAAAGTCATTTTAATATCATCTGAAAAAATTTTAACTACCTTAATCATTTTCTCTAAATTTGGTTCAGAATTCGAATATAATTTTATATCATCCATAAATAATAAGTGCGAATTTATACTACTTTCTCTCGTATTACCTTTAATTTTTATTCCAAACTTGCTTTTAATTAACATTTTAGATAGAGGATTCAATGCTAAGCAAAACCAAAGAGGACTCAATGAGTCACCTTGAAAAATCCCTCTTTTTATTGAAATGCCCGGTACTACTATTTTCTGACCTTTTAAATTGACAAATAAATCTGTATTCCAAAAGGTCATCATATTTTCCAAAAAGCTAATAATAATCGGGTTAATTTTATAAATACTCAATATTTTGATCAGCCACGAGTGCGGGACACTATCGAAAGGCTTTTGGTAGTCTATATAGCAAGAATGTAAATTACGCTTTTGAGTTTGAATCTGTTTTAGAATTACAGAATCAATAACTACTTGTTCTTTACATCCCATATGTTTTCTGCGACAACCTTTTTGTTGTTCAGACAAAATATGTTTTTCATCTAAATGAGCTATATTAAATCTGTCAAGCAAGAGGTTAAAATATTGTATATTGTCGGTAGACATGTAATGGGTCTATACTGGGAGGGATTATTAATATTTTCGCTTTTAGGTAACAGAATTATTATAACATTTATTATTATTATTATTATAAACGTGGGTCACCTTACGTTTTGTCGTTTGATATAATAATAATTTATAAAAAATTCACAAAGTTTCATAATTTTTTTTAATTTGAAGTCGGAAACTTTGGTTTTCACAAAGATATACATTTTAATTATTTTGTGGTTTACTATTAGATTTTATTGTATGGCGAGGTATTTTCTCTTTCTAATATCGTTTAGATCATATTTCTCACCACGATAGTAAGGGAGACACAACGATATCTGTGAGACCGACGTGAGTTGTTCCCAAAAGCGAACAAATTAGCCTTAGGGGTTTAAATACTTACTCTAAGTTTTGCACATTTTTGATTTTGATCTGGGGTGAAAATAATGTTTATATTTATATTATTATAACATCATTAAGTGGTTAATACTTATTAGTTGGTTGGAAACATAATTGTTGCATAAGCAAAATTCATGGCCAAATTCCTACGTTTTCTGTACACAATAATAAATTCTGTATCCCTACACAGATTGCTCCAAGCAACAAGCAACAGTGATAAAGAAACGTGGCAAAAATAAATACATATGTTATCAACTTTGTTTCTTGAAAACAACTGGGTCAATAGTTACGAAGAGATTATGCTCGACATAAATATTTATTTCTTGTTACAGTAAATAAGCTGAAACGAAGTGTTATTTCCTAAGAAAGCGAAATATGGAAATTTAACCAAAAAACTGTGATTCTTTAACTGAAAATGACCTGTAACTGACAATATTTGAAAATCCCCTACTACCACCATACTAAGCCAAAAATATTGCTTGTGTTGTGATGGAGGACTTAGCCAGCCAAGGAATTGAACTTGCGACGACTGGGTGGGACTAAAAAATACTTAATAATTAAATACCTAATTTTATATTAGGTCTCTGAAATGTTTTGAGTATTACGCTTTATTTTGATGTTGTGTAACATTTATAGTTGGGGGAGACGATAAAAGATGCATTATAGTTAATTTTTTTTCAATAAAGTTAAAAATTTTCCTGATTTAACGCCCTGTAAGGCCTTAAGAGTAGGTATGTGTGACGTTTGCCGGAACATTTCGCTTCAATCTAAATACGCTCATGTTTTCCATCTCCCCGTAAATCGTAATTTATTATTGAAATGATGTAGTATTAAGTAAGCGGAGTACGCAAAATTTATCCAGTTTTCTTATGCAGGTAAGTATTGCCGCGAACCGAACCACGAATTATGAGAAAAAATTAAGCAACCGCAAGCCTTTCCCATCATTCGTGGCTCAGTTCGTGTCTCGGTTCACAAATGTACCCACAGCCTAATATCCTTTAGGAAAGAGGAACTGATACCAGTGGGATTAATGATGTTGATTTTTCTATGTACCTACCTAACTCATTGGGTGCGGGTAGTGATAAAATTCCAGCATTCTTTATCAAAATGTGTAGCAAGGTAATCTCGAAGCCCTTATTATTGCTCTTTCAATCCTCATTGAAAGAAGGTATCTTTCCGGATCGTTGGAAGTGTGCGCTTATCACACCAGTATTTAAGTCTGGGGCTAAAAATGATGTCCAGAACTATCGTCCTATATCTAAGTTACCAATTTTCAGTAAAATTTTTGAAAAAATTGTTCACGAACAACTTTATAACTGCGTCCAGTCTGTAATACTCGTAAACCAACATGGCTTTATGAAAAAAAGATCGGTTGTCTCTAATCTTGCCATATTCATTGAAAATATTACGAAATCAATGGATGATCAAATCCAAGTTGACGTAATCTATACAGACTTCTCGAAAGCGTTTGATAAAATTGATCACAATCTTCTTTTATCCAAATTACTGGCTTTGGGAATTCACGGGGATTTGTATCGATGGTTAGTCTCTTATCTTGATGGGCGCACTCAAGGAGTAACAATTAATGGTTTCATCTCTGAGTTCGTAAATATACCTTCCGGTGTACCCCAAGGATCTCACCTGGGACCGTTGCTATTTACAATTTTCATCAACGACATTATAAAATGCTTTAATTATGCAAAAGTTCTACTCTTCGCTGATGATATGAAAATATATCTTCCGATTAACTCTATCATCGACTGCATTAAATTACAGGAAGATCTTCATAGACTTAATGACTACTGTATAATTAATCATCTCAACATGAACACTTCTAAATGTTATGTGATTACCTTCACTAGAAATAAAATTAAATTTGACCATAACTACCTTATAGCGAACCAATCACTCAAAAGGGTTACTCAAATTCGTGATCTAGGTGTTCTACTTGATAGTAAACTCACATTCGAGGCACATATTAACATGATTGTGAAGAAAGCCCTTAGAATGTTAGGATTCTTATTCCGTATTGTAAAAGAATTCAAGAACATTCAAACTCTTAAAATATTGTATTTTTCATATGTTCGCAGTCATCTTGAATTTGCTTCTCAGATATGGAATCCTCAATATAATATTTATATTAAACGCATTGAAGCCATACAAAGAAAATTTGTTTATCATTTAAATTTCAAGTTTAATATTGGTTATCGTGACATAAACAGCTCGTTGGACCTTTATGGACTTAAACCATTAAAAATTAGAAGAGACTCTGCAGATATAATATATCTTCATAAAATTATCAATGGTTTTATTGATTGTTCGCCCCTTTTGGCTGAGATTAATTTTAGAGTCCCAGGTGTTAGAACCAGAGAAAAATCACTTTTTCGTCTTCAAAAATGTTCTACTAATCTGAGACAAAATGCTTTTATATTCAGAACATGCAATGTATTTGATAAGAATTTTAATAATGTAGACATATTCTCATGTAATTTAAGTTCCTTAAAAAAGTATGTCATAGCCAACATTAAATAATTTTTTGACCGTGTTGCAAGTTACCACAATATTGCTGTGAATCCTTTCCAGTTGCATACTTGTCATTCGGCTTAACTATTGAGTTGTAGGTGTGTACAATGTACATATTATTATTATTGCTGTTGTGGAGTGAGAATACTCCATGTTGAAATTTAGTAAGCAGGTTATTATAGTTTATATTGTGTTTTTATATCTTTTTTTTGAATAATTTTTATATTTTTAAGTTCTTACGGGTACAGGACCCTTACTTTTTTGTTTTACTTTTTAATTATAATTTTAATTATGTGAAAATCTATCATTGGATTTTATGTATATTATTAAGGTTATTATTATAAGTGTAATATATCTGTTGATTTTCCAAAATAAATAAAAATAAAATAAAATAAAAATAAAATATACTCCCATTGAAATATTGGTAGGTATAACAAAATAGAGCATTCCCATGTGTCGTCTGTGTTCCATCGATAGCAGTAATTCGTCCACTAGATAAGAATCGGTAGGTACCTCTACCTATTGAATATATCTTACGTCTATTATTCGAATATCAATCTTGTTTTCTTATAATATTTGGGCGTGTTGTAAAGATGTAGTAAAGAGTAGCGAAGTCCTTTTTAACTCCACCATTTTGCTTTTCGTCTATATTTTCTGTTTCCGTTTCAAGATGGTGACCGTTTATTATATGTTATAATTTATAACATACTAATGAACCAAATCTGTTCTTTGTAATTTTTGAGCATACTTCGTGATTTTTTTTCTATTTAGGGAATGAATTACATATAATTACTTTTTCAGCTCGGCAAATATGTAGATTATCTAAAAAATAACATATATTTTTAAGAGCCTAAAAAACCTTAAAGTACGCAAGGGAAATATGTAATAAATCGGTGGAAAATCGGCGTCTTCGGAGATTACTCTGCCGAGTATGTTTGTCGTCGAATGTTTGTCTAGTTTGGAAGCGTAAAAATGACTGAAATGATAGGGACTGGAAACTATTTTAACGATTTACCTACCTTAATTTCCTCAAGAAGTTCTTCTTTCTTCAGCTTAGTTTTGGTGGTGCACTTGATGCCATGCTTCTCTAGGAGTTCAGCACATTTAGGATCTACTGCATCAGCTATGAGGACGGAAGTAATAATGACCTTCACCATCGTTGCTAAATTATATCTGAAACAAATTAATAAAAGTTATATTAGCATCTTATTTACTTGGCGAAGAATTAACACTTAAATCATATATGTGTATATATTCAGCGAATATAAATTAAAACATATAGACAGAAAAATTAATGTACTCATAAGATAGAGTAGCAGAGACGCATTTTTAGATTTTTGTCGATTTATAATCCTTGTAGGTACTCCACGTCGCGTTTCGAAATCGAAATTTTTCAGCTCATTTTTACAATCTATATCTATACAAATATTATAAATGCGAAACTGCTCGAGTTTGTTTGTTACGCTTTCACGCATAAAACAATAAAACGATTTTTTTAAAATTTTCACCAATAGAAAGCTAAATTATATGCGAAGAATATAGGCTGTATATGACGGTAAGCTCTGGCGTTATGAAATTATAAATATTAATATATTGTATTTCTTATACGTTTTCTGTCGCTAGCAAAAATGAGTTATTGCTTACGTCAGAAAACAAATCGTTGCCGTGGAAACGATGTTGATATATTTTTTTTATTTCAGGCATCGTAGTTAATATCTATCTATCTATGTAAATAAAAAAAATCTTCGAAATGTTGGTACCTACGCGCGTAACTTCCGAACGACTAAACCAAATTGGATAATTCTTTTTTTACTGCTAGTGAGCCCTGGCACTATGAAATTTAGATGGCACGCGAGCTTTATAGAAACCTGAATGTACCGAGAATGAATGTATGGAATGCGGGAGGGGGGGGGGGGTAATTGATAAGTGCAAGCGCTACAGTAATTTACCCCTAATACCATGCGAGCGAAGCCGCCGACAAAAACTAGTATTTTATATATCTCTGACTGTTCTTATTTTGGAGAGATTTTGGAATGAAGTCCGTCATCAATGACTTTATCGAGTTTTTCTTGTAGAAACAAATTTTTTTCTTACATCATGCCACAGAAACTCTTTTTTAAATAAAAAATCTTACACTCCTTTTAAAACTTAACTCTAAAATTAAAACCTATTAAAGTACAAATTTTTGACGTTTTCCAATATTCCAGGTGCAATCCTCTCCTTAAATAATTTCGTATTCGTATGTCATTCTAACTAACTAACCATCACGCCGTTTCCCCGCAGGGGTAGGCAGAGAGAACGGACCGCCAAACTACTCGATCTTGGCACACACTCCTTGCCTTATTAACACTCGTACATCGTCTCATACATGCTCTTCTATTATTCTGACTCTTGACATCGCTCTTAAAATGTATGTACTACGTCAAATTCACGCCTATATAATGTTTCAAGATCGGACAACTCAACAAAGTGGCACTACATCACTCCTTTGAAAAGTCATTAAAAGTGATTTAAAAAACTATGTAAAGAAGGTTACTTCAGGTTAGGTTATAGGCTATTTTTTCATAACTTTTCAAAGGTGTGTTAAAATGCCACATTGCTGAGTTGTCATGGAACCGTGGTGTGTAATTTAGTCCCGACACAATTTAATTAAACTTAGTGTAGGAAATATCACTTTCGATTACATCAGTTAAAAATTTACGTCACAATAGTTTATTTCAATATTATGCATTTCCGTTTCTCACAAACAAAACAACATCGGTCGTTATTATTATCTACGTTAAATAGGTACTAATTCATCGAGGTTTATTATATACCATCCACAATCTAAAGTTAATTCATTTAATTATCAGTTATGTCACAGAATTAGAACAATTCATCAAATTTCAAAGTGAAATAATTACAGCCATAACAATAACAGAATAACTTGAAAATTAACTTTTAAATTTGATGAATTGTTCAAATTACGTGAAATAACTGTTCAATTTAATTAATAGGGTAGGGAATTATTCCAACCGGATTCTGGTTATATTCCAATGGTTCGGGTCAGTCTTGCGAAAAACTTGATTTAATCAATGCAATTAAATTCAATTCAGTTTAAATGCACTCGACGAACTTGCTCAGAGATCTCTCCTAAAAATAAATTTGAATAAAAAACTAATTTTAGGTTGACAAGTTAGTAACATTTATTTTTCGTAAATCGTTGTAATTTTCAACGGTTTTCAGACTGGAGCAAAATAAATAGATGCCCTTACGTTTAAAAAAAGTTATTCTTAAGAGGAACGTATGCGCGGCCCATTTCGGTCAGTACCATACAAATCTTAAATTTGGATTTGAGATCAAATTACGTAACCAAACTGAAAAATTATTTTTGTAATCAAAAGGTATATCAAATATCTTGTACGGATTTGAGCTACTTTATTTATTTTTGCTTTAAATTATAAAATATAGGACATTAAAGATTTTAGTGATTCATGATTTTAGAGGCAACTTGGGCGGGTAAATGAAAAACATTAAAAAATATTTTTTACTATGTTTGTTTTACAAATACAATGAAAAATAAAATAAAACATTGTTAAAAATTCATTTTTTTGGTAGTAATTTTAAATAGGCATAAACGACAAAATTTTGTTCCGCCGTAAATAAGTAATTTGTATTTTAAATTTACACCTATAAAAATGATTTTTTTTCTTCATTTTTATTTTTTATTTTATATTTCAATATATTTCTGTGATAAAATTATGTTTTGATTGTTTTTCATTTAGTCGTATCTTTTTCATATTATTTTTCTTATTTTATCTCCCCCCCCCCCTCCCCCCGGTCCCTGTCACACGCTGTCACATTTGTGAGACCCCCTCCCCCCTAGCGTGACATCACACGTTTTGCATTTTTTACCTGTAAATTTATTGTGTAAGCCTAACTTCATGTGACATCACAAAGCTGATGACCCTCCCCCCGTACGCCTTGTCACATAATGTCACACTTCTCTACACCCCTCCCCCCCCCCCCCCCTTTAAGGTGTGAGGTAATTTATGGATGGCCCCTATGTTATTATAAATAAAAGGTGAGAAATTCAAAGATACGATTCAGGCAGCGGGCAGCAGCGAGCTGGAAGCAGACGGTGTGGATTTGATATGTATGCAAATTAACAGGTGGCGTTGGTTATAAAGGTTGGGTAATGGCGTTGTGTTTCGTTAGCCACAGCAACCTGGGGCCGGATCTGCTAGTTTATTAATAAATAAACAAATAAATAGTCGCAACAGGAACAAACCTCGGCTAACTTATCCTATACATATATAGCCACTATTCATAGGTTCAAGTGCCGAATAGTAAATTCCGACTTTTTTAAATAAATAAATCCTGTATGATTAATCTAAAATGTACGTTACCGTACGAATAATCTATGAGGAGGATGGTGAAATACCCCCTCAGACTTTTTAGATAAATAAGTCGTGTTTAATTAATCGAAAGTGTGCGTTATCGTATGGATAATCTATGAAGAAATGGTGAAATACCCTTAGGTATAATAATATAAATACAAATGTTAATTATCATAACGAATGATAAATAGGTGTGTTATTGCTGTGCCTTTATCGTGACAACAAGTCGTGTACCTTTGTCCTCCAAAACGCTTATCATGAAACCATAAAATCTTTGAATAACGTTAAAAATGCTTAACTAAAAATTCAATCTATATTTTAAGTCGCTGATTTGTGGTGGTAAAATTACTGTCATAAAAATCTCATAATTTTGTTCCACTTAAATATTTATATGGGGCCAAACCGGCTTCACTCTGCTACGGGCAACTTCGTAGTCCGATAGCGAAGCGGACAACTTAGCGGGTGACTTTGATCCAATTATTTTTTATTAGGGGCCCTTGATGAGTGATGATAAAATTATTGCCATAAAAATCTCATAATTTTGTTCCACTTAAACATTTATCTGGGACCAAACCGGTTTCGCTCTACTACGGGCAACTTCGTAGTCTGATAGCGAAGCGGGTTGAAACCGGTTTGGTCCCAGATAAATATCTGTGGAACAAAATTATGAGATTTTTATGACAATAATTTTTCCACCACGAATCAGGGCCCCTAATAAAAAATAAGTGGATCAAAGTCATTTTTAACCGTATGATCGAGGGGTAAGACTCTCGACTAGAAATCCGAAGGTCGCGGGTTAAAAATACAGCGTGCGCAACGTATTCATTTAAAAAATACATACGTTTCAGAGTGGAAGATACTCTCAGTACCACCCTGGTGTAAGACCACCACCATTCAGAGTTGAAAAGTTGCTCGAAATGGCCTCAGAAGTGTTTGGTGACTAGGTCTGAATAACTTGACACTTCCCCTCCTTCATTTTCCCCATTTCCTTCCCCTCCCTATTACCTTCACCCTCACAACATATACTAGTCCAGCAAAAGATCGCTTCATCGTTCTAGTATCTCATGCGTGAGAAAGAAGAAGCCGAACGTCGACGTCGTCCATACAAGCTCTCGCTGGAACTAGTTTACCCCAATTGGGGATGACATAGTCTCACTGGCTCAAGACAGTTGGGAGCAGTTGAGACTCTTGTGCGGTATTCGCGTAAAAAATGTGGCAAAATAATTTATTTTTATTTAAATTGTTTTTACATTTTTTTGCTGTATTTATTAAAAAAAAATGTTTAATTTTTGTTAAATTTATTGAAGATTTCATAAAACAAGCTTTCGTTACAAACGGCTAGAAAAAATAAACGTAATCTATAGGTACTAATATTATAAATGCGAAACTGCGTGCGTTTGTTAGTTACGCTTTCACGCAGAAGCCACTAATAATAATAATGTTTTTATTCCAGGATGTGGGGAGGATAGTGCAATCCCACACATCCTATATAATTATACATATTTACACAACAGATTTTTTAAATAAAGAACTTAGTAAGTAGAATAGGAAAAAACGAAATAATTTTAAAAAACTAAACCGATTTGAAAAATTCTTTCACCAATAGAAAGCTACATTATAATGCGAGTAATATAGACTGTATATAATGATAAGCTCTGGCGTTATGAAATTATAAATATTAATCTATAGGTAATATAATATTATAACCACGTGTGTTTGTTCGTTACGCTCTCACGCATAAAACACTAAACCGATTTTAAAAATTATTTCACCAATAGAAAGCTACATTATATGCGAGTAATATACCTAGGCTGTGTATAATGGTAAGCTCTGGCGTTATGAAATTAAAAATATTATATTTATTATAATATTTTTAATTTCATAACGCCCAAAGCCTCGATTACATTGAGCGAGTTTACAAGCTACTAGCCATCGAATTCACTATCTGCTAGTATATAGAATGAATGGAGAAAACTTAAAATGATATAAAAATGTACTTAACAATCAAAAATAACAATATGTAGTATGTATATGTAATTTATGTTTTCAATACCAAAAAATCCCACGTAGCCAAGACCAGTGCAATTCTTTGATGGTTTGGTACCTATATTTTATGTTTTGATTTGTTTTTGTGAAAAGGGTGCTCACTTATTATTTATAAAACCGACGCAAGGATTCCAGAACTTTTTCATTTTCCTCACTTTCATTGCATTAAAAAAATAAGTATTTGTTTAGGTAGAACTTAGGTGAGTAGGTAGTAATGATTAGTATCTGCCTACCTACAAAACTTCTAATAACATTTGATAATTACAGTAACAAATACCTTTTCGACATAGTTCCAAAAAGAAAAATAATGGTATAAGTTGATTATTTATGTCGAAGATTTTAGTAATTTAGGCCGTTTGATTTACGCTACTCAATTTGCAAGTATAATGAGCCGGCTTTAAATTGAAGGTAGGTATGTCTCATGCAGGACACACATGCTTCAACGACAATATTGAAAACAAAACAATAGTACCTAATAATTTCACGCCGGTTTAGATAAACGAGAACAAATCAAATGTTACCTGATTCAACAAAACAACTGATATAACACAAGAAGACACCCAACGCACTTTGAATCTCACACTTGACTAAAGATAAAATTAAAGTTAATATTGTAAAGAAAAAAGATAGACTGACTTGGACTGACTACAGCAATCTTCAGACGTCTGACAACACAAATAAATTGAACCAATAAAATTGTATAGTCAAGCCTTCATACGATCCCGATTAAACAACGAATTGAAACAAAAAGAGGCACCTCTGTAAAAATGATAAAATATGATTACAACCTAACGTTTTGAAAACTCTTCATCGTTTGATTAGGTGCCCATTTTTGTCTGGTTGGATTCTGTACCAATCTTCTTGGACCTTGGCAACGAAAAAACCAGTTAGCCCGTCCAAAATGTATCTCGCCGGGTTCCCTCCCGCCCATCGAATTATCTGTACTTATACTATCATTAAATTGGTCGAGTTCAGCGACTTCTGAAATTAATTTGTCTGTTTATGAAACCTTTGTATAGCCCTGTCATTTTAAAGCAGAAAAAATTATAAACGTTACAAATTACATAAATGTTCTTATTTGTCCGGTAAGTAGGTAGGTTTACTTGTTTATACAGAGTTCACAAGATAAACTATTTTTCAATTAAGGCGTTATTAAAATTTATTGTATTAATTTTTTAAGTGAAACTTCTTTAGACCCGTTGTGATTTGAAATTCGGATGAAACCGAAATGACGCACTACAGTGCGATCAAATCAAATCAAATCTACGAAGCGTCAAACTGCGCTCATTGGCCGCTTTGATTATGAAATCATTTTTCAAGGCACCTGTTGGTCGAGTTATGAAACGGAAATGACGCATTAGAATACCTACAGATAAATAAATAAAGTAAATTACGAATAACTTTGGTATACATAGATACCTATTTTTTTATTTAAATAGTGAAACAAAGTTTATTATTTTCACTTTAAACTGTTTTTATTTCGCTTTGAAACATTCGTATTTTTTTATTATTTTTTTGGCTTTCACCATTAAGGGTGATCTTGGCCATTTCTTAAAGTAAGTTACATATCTTAAAAATTAGTTACATTATCAGTTTTATTTTCAATTAGTTACATTTTCAGTCTTTTAAAATTAGTTACATTTTCAGCTTTTTAAATTAGTTACATTTTTCTACCAAAAAATAAATTTATTCACTAAATTTTTAAAATCACTAAAAACTCACTAAATTTCCATGAAAGTATTAAAATTTATGATTTTAATCAACATTTTGCTTGTATTTTATATCTGCCCTCCTACCTTATTTTGAATGGGCACTATGAAAAGCTTAGCGTGTTCAGTTATTCGGTGCTTAATTTTTATAAATAGCGATAGCTATCCCTTTACGGTTCAATTCAATAATTGTACCTATAAATCATGGCACTAGAAATACAACAAAGAATGTTATTTTCTGTTTACAACTTGGTTTGTTTGAACAACGAGTAGGTAGGTTCTTCTGAATATTTCTTTAAATTATTGTAATTAAGGGCCATGAAAAGGTGGTGTATTGGGTTTTATAAACACCTTCCTGTATGGTATGTTTTTAGGTTTTCACGGCCAAAAGTATTTTTGTTATTTATTTTTGGGGTGTTATGCCGTGTTTCGCTACCTCCTTCTTTAGCCTTGGCTAAAGAAGGAGGTAGCGAAACACGGCATAACACCTCAAAAATAAATAACAAAAAAAACTTTCCTGTATAAATATAGTTTTACTCCAAGGGATAAAAAAATTACGGGAATATGGTCATATTAGGAGGAATATGGGGAGTATGGTCATATTTTTAATATCAAAGTCAATTCTTCAGTAGTGCATGAATACTAAATGTAAGGCTTCAAAAAATATTAATCTATTCGCAAAATCATTCTACCGTGCCAGAACACGCCTGTTTTACGCGAAGAAGGTGAAAATAATAAAAAGGAAGAGATAAACTATTATAATATAATTAAAGTGGGGTAACAAATATTTTCAAATGACCGATCTGTGGGGTGCCGAAAAATTTCTGACGATTTTCAGTAATTTGTACTATAATATTAAATAAGTCACAGTCATGTCAACCTTGATAACTATTTTAAACTTGTACTTAGGTACTTTCTGGTTTTGTTTTACGCTAGTAACATTAAACTTTAAAAATTTGTCTATGCTACCAAATAATATATTTTTTCAAGTTTCAACTTGTTGTTTTAGTCTATGGAAATCATGTTGTTGCGGTCGTGACAGTTTCGCGGGTTTTAAGTAATTTAAATAACAATGGCAATAATATTTTAGGTTTTACACAACATTAAATATAGATAGTAGAGTAATTTCTATTTTCTTCAATTAATATTTTACATTTACCTTCAGATCATATCTTATCATCGCCAAATTGCGCATTCTAAGTTAAAATGCCGACTCGAGGGAAACGTCCACAAAGAAATGTGCCCAAATATAAGGATAGTGACGAATCTGAGAGCGGTGGAGATTTCGAAGATTCAGGATCAGAAGCTTCTATTCCCAAAGATGCGGGAGATGATGATGACTCCCCCGTCATCTCTGAGGACGACTTTGAAGAAGAGGTACCAAAGGGGCCTGCCAATAAGAAAACTTCAATATTTCGCCTGAAACCTGCCGTTCCTAAAATGCCACACAACAGTGGGATTTCAATGGCCACCATCAAAAAGAATCTCAAATCTGTAGGCGACAAGCTCATGTCACCAGATGATTCACCCACCGATACAGAAATTCCGTTCAATATCAAACTTTTAACGGATACTGAGAAGTTGTTGCCATCTTTCTTGAATCTTTCAGAGAGCGGTGAGTGTTTGGAATGTAGAATTATTGATTCTGATGTTTTTTGTGACTTTACTGATAAACTTCTCCTCTTTTAGATACTGATGACAGCGACACTGAAACAAAAGCATCCCATTCTAGGGAACCTCTACCGTTCAAGACGTTTGTCCTGAAAAAAGAACCAGAAGATAAAGAACCAACAAATAAGAATGACACCGAAATTACAGTTGAAAAGCTTGTTAGAGATGAAGCATGTCTCAGCGATTCGGGGACTGATAGTGAAATGGAAGACGTGGAAACAGAAACACAAGTAAATTTTTGAGTCACAAATTTGTAGTAATAATTGAAAAGATGGATGCAATAACAACAACTCACAAGCCAATTTTTCTGCCACCGTCTTTTTGGTATCTCCTACCTTTTCGTTACCTGCTGCATGTCAATATTTATTCTGTAGTTAATATTGCTAAGTAAGTTAATATTACGCTTTTCAAAAAACTTGCGTTTTACTCAAAACTGTAATTTTCATCTGTTGTTATTGCATTCCATCCAGCTCCTCATTTACATGTCTTTACATTAGGAAACCCGGAGATTTCCTTATATTATTGGTTTTAAAATATATTATAAAATGTTGAGCAAATTTAATGGTGAGATGGGTTTATTAAATTTACAAGTAGAATTCGTTTTGGGTTCTATACTTGACTCGCTACATTTGACACTTCAGTGATAAAAATCTGTTTTGTTTTTTCATATATAAATAATATATTTTCTTGAGAAATAGGTTGATATTAATTGGCAGACAAAAATTCATGGACTTTGTTTTAAACTATAGTAATAACAAAAATATTATTTTGCTTTTGTCTGTCATAATTACAAACAATAGATTGTGACCGTACATACTATTCAACCAGTCGAATGCCAGTGGGTCTCCGGAGAACATACGAGCATTCTAATATTATCCTTGTTATGATGATTCGTGAAGCAATTTTGGCCTTCATTCTTTGAAAAATGTGTAAAGAACAAAATCGGAGTCGCTTGCACCAATAAAACTTTAGATTCTACTTTTCATTTTACAAATTGAGCCTTGTCTGTTTTCTATAGATTAATTAAGCGCCCTTGAGGTGATTTTTCACAAAAACGGCGCTCTACAAATTGTCCAATTATTATTATTATTAAATATTAATTTTTCCAGGGGGAAAAAGGTGAAGGCACACCATCCAAAAAGTTGAACTTCTCCCACTTGCAAGAACAGGCTAAGAAGTTGGCTGATGCCAAACAGAGCCTCGAATCTTACAATAAGAGGTACTCGGACTCAAAAAAGACGGAGGAAGCGTTTAATATTCATGAGCTACTGGCCATGGGGGAGACGGAACCGTCGGAGAAAGTGCCAAGGTCCTCTTCGGAAGCTGAGGACAGTGGAGACTCTGATGTGGAAGACTTGGAAGAAGTTAAAGGTAACTGCGTACTTATTTTGGGGTAAACCAATTCAATATATTATAATAAAAACAAATATTAAACTTTTTTCCACTTTAATTTTATTGACCGTAACCGGTTTCAGCTCGCTAGAGCCATCTTCAGACTGGTACAAAATATTCTTAGTCTACGGTTTATATACAACGTATGAGGGAGGGGAAGCGGGGTGGTCTAAATGATTTTAATCAATTATATTAATTACATTTGTTACTAAGTCGTTTTAGACTGTCAAATTTCTAAATATTTTGGTAATTCCAGTGGGCTAATTACCTTTGGTTTGTAGCTCACTTCTACTAGCTCCCTGAAAAATATTGAAGTGAGCTACTACTAGCTCCCTGAACAATATTGAAGTGAGCTACAAACCCAAGGTGATTAGCCTACTGGAATTACAAAAATATTTAGAAATTCGACAGTCTAAAACGACTTAGTAACAACTGGCAGCGTCGATCTCTTTTCTTTGGCATCTGCATCTATGGCATTTTTTTCATTTGTAATTATCACTTACATATATGAAAAAATGCCATAGATCACTTTACCAGTGTGTCGTGAGCGACTCGAATTGTGTAAAATGCTCTACTTTCACTACCATCACTTATAACACCAATAATTTTATTGCAATACTTGACACCTTCCGCTTTTGCATTTACTAACCTTTGTTGTATTATTTGTCTAAAAAGGCAGGATATTTATATTTTATGCTAATTGTTTTATCCATTTCAATTTTTTTTATGAATTCATTACAGGAGAAGCAAAATCTTCTATTCCAAAGGGAGGCATTCAGCTGGTTCTGGACTTGCCCACCGACCGCCCCAAAGCCAAGAACAAGCAGCTGGATCTGGAGATGATGCTGAAACGCCGCATGAATCGAGTGAAGAAGGAATACCAGGTTTTCACTCATAAAGTTCACGTCCTCTGCTGGCTCGGACATGGAAACTTTGTCAATAATATTGTTAACAATCAAAGCATCATGGCTGCAGCATTGTCTCTCATTCCCTCGGAGCAATGCTATCCTAGTGCTCGTATCGACATCAAATACGTAGAACAAATCACCAAATGGTACAATGGGGCCATGGACCTCAAAGAAGACAAGGCCGAGTTCAAATACAAACCAAACAAACGCCCATTAGAACTTGCTTTGCTTCAACAGATTGGTAAAAAAACTGCTACAAGCAAGAAGAATCTCGCTCTTATTTTTGCCAGCATGTTGAGAGCTCTAGGAGTTAAGTGTAGGATTGTGTTTTCATTTAGGGTGGTTCCTTTGAGGCCTCCTGATACAGAACTCTGCTCACTCTCAGTCAAGAACAAAGATCCTCCCAAAAAAGGAGTTGGTAAAGATGGGAAGACTTCAAAGCACTTTGTGAACGCTCCAGCCACTAGTACTACTGTTAAAAAAGGAAAATCGTCTTCGACAACTGCTAAACCCGTTAGCAAGTCTAAGAATGCTTCAAAAAATGAATCATTTGAAGACATTTCACAATTGGATGGATTGGACGATCGAGATTTACCAAAAAGTAACTCTCGTGGGACCCGACAAGCACACAGCAAAAAGTCTCTGGCATTAAAAAAAACTGATACAACACAATCATCCAAAACGGAATCTGCCTCACCTAAAGCTTCAGGTTCTAGTACCATGTCTTACTGGGATCAAATTATGCAGAACACATTAGAGGAAGAGTCTAAAGTTGAAAAAAGGATAAATCATAGAAATTTAAGTTTAAAAAGTCGCCCAGTGGTGTCCAAAATCAACATTGAACCTTCATCTATTTTTAATGAATCTACAATATCACTAGGTAATCCACCTTTTGTTAAAGCACCAGAAAAAGAAGGAGATTTCTCAAGTGCATTGAAGAATTTTCTGGATGTATCTCCTGTAAAAAATGCTGGAATTGCAAAAGTTAATAATAACACAAAAGCTGCAACATCTTCAACAAGTCGGAAATCTTCTGCAGCAGCAAAAACTAAAAACTTGGATGAAAAGGGATCCAGAGCTAGTCTAAGGATTAAGAAGACTGAACAAACAGCAACACCAAAAGATGTTTTGAATGTTCCCAAGGTTGTAAGAAAAAGTAAGCCTCCTAATTCAGATACGGAAACTGTGTCCTGCTCCAAAAAGGCGAGAGTAGTTAAAAATGCAGTATTGGCAACAAATGATATGAATAATCATTTAGATGTACAGAACAAAGTAAATTCAACAACTGCAAAAGCAATAACTCCTAAGGCAACAACTTCCAAAGCAACAACTTCTAAAACGGCAACTCCGGTTGAAAAAGAGATTGCGACGAAAGGAAAAATTGTCAAGAAGACTAATTTACCTGAAAAAATTAAGGAAACACAATCAGTTGAAGAAAATACTGTAGCAAAACCAACCAGAAGCCGAGCCCGACCAGCTTCTGATCACGGTAGTACTACAAAATCATCTGTCTCTGACAAAACTGTAGTTACCAAATCATTGCCTAATAGAGGGAAATCGGTCACTGTTGCTAATTCAATTCCAAAACCACCACAAAGCAAAATTAAAGCACCTCCAAAAGAAACATCTTTAAATCCTCCGAATTCGAGCAAACAAAAGAATAATGATAATCTTGGAAACCAAGCAAAAGGCCGTCAAAGAATATCTAGAAGTACAGTTCCTGCAGAAGTTAGTAGATACTTTAGTTCCCCTAAAAATGCAACTAATTCAAAGAAGCCTCCAACAGGGCTGTCCAAGTCTGCGGAAAAGAGGGTCAGCCACAGAGACCTGCTGAACAAGTCTCTGCCAGGAACCAGCAGTAGAGTTAGAAGCAGTGTTGATGTCACTAAAGATATTGTTTCCCTTGTCAAGGATCGGATCAGAGAGAGCAAGGCACAAGCAAGATCCAAGTTGGTAAAAGGTGAGAAACTTTTCAATTAGAATCAAATGAACAAACTCCAAAAATAACATGATAATGTATTGTCACCTCAGTGCACATCTTTCTAACTTCATTTGAGTAATTTTTCAGGGGAAACAATATTTATTCATGATATTGTTTCCATATTGTTTTATGCATGGCATATAACGCATCTTTCCTAACTTCATTTGAGTAATTTTTCAGGGGAAACAATATTTATTCATGATATATATGCAGAGCGGGCTTTTACAAACATGTGATGTACACAATAATTTTGCATAAAAGTAATCATGAAATTAAAATGCTATTTGAATTATAGTAGAATAGTATTTTGAATAAGAATAGTATTTTGCTTTGATTATTATTATTGAGGCCTTCTTGTAACTATATTCTGTGGAGTTGAACACATCTACTATTCCTGTGAAAGAATTGCCTATTGCATGCAATATACGTAAAAATGATTTCTAAATGACTCAGTCCTGACATTTTGTTGAAATTAAAAATAATTTTAGATTGAGTGGTTCTTGTTGATGTGTGGAAGGTAGTCAGGCTTTTTAACCTATTGAATGCCGGGCTTATTTCGAAAAACTGCGCAGATTTTACCTTGTTGCTTTCTGGTCAAAGATCCATATAAAAACAAAGGAATTGCTTTTTTGCAATTGTTTTCTGTTTACCAGATAATATATCTTATAATTCATGTATATTACATGATAATTTCGTGAGAGGTTTTCCAGAATAGCTAAAAAGAAAGATTAAAAAATCTCCCATTTTGGAAATAATTGTCAAAAACTATAATCACACAAATACAAACTGATTTTATTTTTCTACACAAATATGAACACATCCCCAACATGAAAAAACACAATTCAAAGGAATTTGCAAATAAATAAAGACCTTTGTACGCATTTGAAAATCTAAAATTTCGATTTTTCTCCTTTGACAAAAAATGACCCGCCAAGTCATAGAAAATTCATTTAAAAATATTCTAGAGTAGCTAGAATAATTAAACCATCGGTTACGTCACAAAATGATAATGGCGCAAGCGATTTATTTATACAGAAGGGTTAAAATCACATAAAAAAAAAATGCTAAAATTTGTTTCATGCCTTTTATCTGAGAGTTTTAATTCTTTCACCAATTGAAGTTTTGAGAAAATATTTTTGCTTTTTACATTTTGTACATACATCTGCAGTACACACATTTTAATGATTTTAAATGTGTTGATTTAGTTATTTTCTCTCCACCATAAAATCATTTGAATGAAAACTAAAAAAATATGGTTGAATTAGTTCAGCAATAGAGCGGAGCCCCAGCAAGGCATCCTGGGTTCAATTCCTAGACGCGACAGTATCTTTTTCTGATTTTTCTGTTTCAAATTTTCAATTGAGAGTTGCTAATGTTGTCTCTGATCAATAATTAAGTTATTCCAAACAAAAAAAAAGTCTTGGTTTAATAGTTTAATTTTTCATATTTAGGTAAAATACAGCATTCTTCAGATGACAGCGACAACATGGAAGTGGAAGACATGCCAAGAGGGAGAATTCGCAAAGATTCCCGCAACAGTGATGCAGACTTTAAGCCCAAAAGTAAGAAACAGCCCGGCCTGAAGACCATCCCCGACAGGCGGGTGCTTTCCAGCGAAGATGACCCGCACACCAAGAAGCGAGGAGTGGACGTGTGGTGTGAGGTTTATGTGGAGGAGGAAGAGCAGTGGATTTCTGTGGATGTGGTGAAGGCGCAGGTGCATTGCTCTCGAGAGATTTATGTAAGTAGTTTTATTTCCGCTGTAAAGATGGCCTCCAAGATCGAGAGGTAAGGCTTTCGACTAGAGATCCGGAGGTCATGGGTTCAAATCCCGTTACGCTCTAATAAATTTTATTTAATTGTTTTTCACAATTTTATCATTTTAAAATATATTTGCAGCACCTTCCAGAGTGGAAGATACTCTCAATATCGCCCTGCCGTAATACGACCATTCAGAATTGATACATTGCTTGAAATAGCTTTACCGGTGTTTGGTGATTATTGGTTATAAATAATAGATCTGAATGGCCAGGTACTTCCCCACCTTCCTCTTCCCCATCTCCTTCCCCTCCCTATTTACCTTCGGCCTCACAACATGTCCTAATTGGATATGCCAGAGCCTCACTGGCTCCAGGTGGTTAGAAGCAGTTTGGACTCTTGTGCGATATTCACATAAATTTATTTTGATTTTTATTAAATCTACCAATTATTCAATAGCACGATTTTTAATTTCAAATTATTCTAACATTTAATAAGTCAGGTAAGCCTCCTATGTCACAAGTGTGTCTGGCAATATTAAATTATCTTGAAAACAAGCTTAGGGTTCGAATTCGACCTATTTTAGCAAATCATTGAAGTATGTCCATAATAAGCAGCAATTTTTTTAATATTTTATGATAAACTAGCGCAGACCTGTGAAAAATCAAATTCACTTGTCAAGAACCCTAAGAAATTTAAGCAAAAAAAATACACATTTCAAATGAAATAAAAAGTAGAATCTACTGTAATAATTATTAGCACAAGCGATTGTGATTTTATTTATTTATTTACGCCCTTTTAGGGGCTTCTACATTATGAATAGTAAAAATTGTACACTATTTATTGTACATAAATGAACTGCCTCAGAAACAATATTTATATTTGTTTAAAGATAAATTGAAGATGTCCACTGACTTGGTATAATTATTTCTCTCCATTTTTCTGGGCAAAGAGTAACACATATGGTAGTTATTCCCAGAATTTCTGTACTGAAATAAATCCCGACTTAGTCCTCTATCCAGCTTTTAAAGCACAGAGGTTAAAATCGCATCGCAAAAATTACAGTGCGGATCGTATAAGATTGTCTCGTGACCACGATCGGCATACCACTTGTTAATAGTCATTGATAAAAAAAAATTATCTTTAATATTGATGAAATTAGATATCTCTTATACTTTTACCAATTATTATTATAAATCTTCTACATTATTAAATCCTTATTGCAGACTCGCGCCGCTCACCCTGTGACCTACATAGTGTCGTGGGACGCGGCGGGTTACGTCAAGGATGTGACGCGGCGCTACGTTCCGCACTGGAACACCACCACCCGCAAGCTGAGGGCCGACCCCGCCTGGTACTCTGAGAGTCTGCAGCCGTGGCTCGCTCCTCGCAGCATGAGGGAGATACAAGAAGACAAGCAGCTGGAGAGGATGCAGTTGGATGCGCCACTGCCTGTTGCTATTTCAGAGTGAGTTAATTGTAATTATAATTTTCAAAAAGACAATTAATCACCCAGGCCTCGAGCTTAGTTTGCAATAATATTCAAATAAATGGAATATTTCTGAAAACTAAAAACTGTTTTTTAGATCTAAAACGCTTTCAAATTTTAATTAATAATGATAAATAATTCGTTATCAACATATAATTTTTGAAATATAAAAATTTTTAATGCACACATAAAAATAAAAAAAAAAATAGGTAGCTTACCGTATGTTTTATCGAACAAAATAAAACGAAAAAAAAAAAAAATGAACAAATATTTTATTCGGCATAATATTTAAATGTATCATAAATGTTATCATCAATTCACTTTTTTGTTGTTTTCCCAAAGTTTCATAATTTTTTTTCAAATTGCGGTGGAAAACTTTGGATTCATAAAGGTGTACATTTTAAGGTTATTTTTATTATTTCTACCTTTTACATCGGTCCTACATGTCTAGAAACTTGATACTTTATTTTTTTCTGTGCTTATAAAAAGACTTTTCAAAAAATGCTTGATTATATCAAAGGCAAAGTCATTTTCAAACCAAAAACCCATGATTTTGCTTTACTTCATAGTGCTTCACCTTAAAAATTTATATATATAAGGTAAGTACTTTAGCGCTTATTTGAATTCTTCAAACAGTTCCAATTTTGAAATTAAAAAAGTTTAAACATTAAATCCCCATTAACCTCCAGAACGCCAGTGTACCCTTAAGGATACATTTAAAAAATCATTTCCCTGAATGCAACTAGCTATTCTGGGGAATCTACATATACTTTTTTACAAATACAAGTACCTGTATAAACACGTTGTGTGGTAAGATGGTACAATTTACAAAAACATGTTTAAAAAAACAGTTAAGTAATTATTAAAATAGAATCAGCTGGTGTTCTGTGAAAATTTAAAGTCAGCCATGAAGAAATTAGTATTTTTTAAATAGATGCACATTATCCTGCTATTTGCAAACATTGTGATGATAAAAACAAAACTCATTCTTAATTTCGCACAATTTTCTTCCAGATACAAAAACCACCCCCTTTACGCCCTGAAGCGTCACCTGCTGAAGTTTGAGGTGATCTATCCTCCGGACGCGATGACGCTGGGCTTTGTGAAGAAGGAGGCGGTGTACCCGCGAGACTGCGTGCACGTATGTCACTCGCGCGAGATGTGGGTCAAGGAAGCCAAGGTGGTGCGTCCGGCAGAAGAGCCCTACAAGATTGTGAAGGCGCGCCCCAAATGGGACAGGGTGAGAACAAGACACAAATTTCTTATACGTCACTCCTTGCAGTCATTGTTGCAAATTTAATATCTTCTTCCGGAGCTATTGTATACAAAATTATTGTTTTAATAGATCAATAATGGTTCTGACAGACTTAGCTATAATGTACACCATAGATTCTCAACCTTTTTTTGCCCACTGCCCCCTTTGAGAATATTTTTTTTTCTAGCGCCCCCCCAACTACTTTTACATACTATCTGTCGTTGTGAATCTGAAACAGCTATTATTCTCAAGATTATACTTACCACAACGAGGGGAGGGTTCTCTGGGTCTCCCGAAAGTCATTTTTTTTTACATACTATCTGTTGCAAATCTGAAACAGCTATTGCCACGATTACTTTAAACGTGCAATAGCTGTTTCAGATAGCAAGTTAGCGCAAGTACAATTAATACTGTCAATTCTTGCAGGATCGCAAAAAACCCGTTATTTAATTAAAAAAATTATAATTTAATAGCTACAAACAATTCTTTTTATTAACTTCACCTGTATTTATATATGAGACATTTCACGTGAAACCGGATGTTTTAACTTTTTTAATTCCAATAAAAAAATTCATATTATCCAATTTAATGTAGATCTGAATGTAATAGAATCTTTCAGTTCAATTTTCATCCACTTCCCGAACTATCGAAATACGTAAATTTTCGCACACGTGATAAAAATGATTACAATACACACAATAACAAAATTTAACCAATATTAAAGTTTACTTTGCTTTATTAGTATGTGATAAGCTTGTTTTGTATATCTTTTTAAACCATATTTTTTACCTGCCAACGCCCGCCAATTTTCTCTGGGTCTTCTACTGCCCCCCTGAAGGTCTCAAACGCCCAAAAGGGGGCATTATCGCCCACGTTGATAACCCTGATGTACACATAAGAAGTGTCTAGCCTCGGACGGTACAAAACTTTCACTCGTAGGTGATATTTTGAACCTTGTTGAATGGGCTTTTATTTTATTTGAATCACAATGACACTGTATTATGTCTCAGTTTAGATTTTTGTGCATTTATTTAACAGAACTTAAAAAATCGTTGTGCCTATAGAAAGTGTAAAAGTGTATTATTGTACATAGCTCGTGAATGAGCTTATTTTCTATATTGATACATTTACCCACTCCAACTTCTGCAGTGCCCCCTAAATGCTAAAACTATTTAAAAACGCCCCGCCAGACCTCCAAAACGCCCCCCAAAGGGGCGCCGGTGCCCCAGTCAAGAATCACTGCTCTACATAAGTATTGAAATACATAAGTTGCTGCAAGAAGTATTGCAGCCAACATTGCCGATAAATCAGCCATTATATAACCTTGAAATAATTTTGTAAAATTATACAATGCCTGTCCTTCGAAGAGTGCAAGGGAAATAATCTTTGCTTGGATCCAATGCACTAGATTTTGACGGTGTCGACTTGTTGTTCGAGTGGAATGATTTTTGGTGTCTAAGTATGTACCTTCGACGAGACTCGAGAACAACAATGTCGATCAATGTATTTACTTTCAACGGCGATTATGTGAGGCCCCGATTGAAGAATTGGGCCCCGGGAGAGAAACATTGTAGTTACTATTTAAAGGTAACTCTTCAAGGGACTATCAAGTGAATAAGGTGAAGCATGGGAGGCAGTGGGAGGCTATGGCTGAATGCTGTAAAATCATGCCATAAATTTTTTTGCTTTCGTATTAGATGCTCCTTCATATTTTAATGGATTTATTTTTGTGTGCAAACAAATTGATAAAGATTCATTTTAAATTGTTTATGGGTGGGAATCACACTTGAGGCTAGTGAATCTGTAAGGAAACTTTTGAAATTATTTGAAGTAAAAAGTAAAAAGTTTTATTATAAGAAGTTTATTTTGATTATAAATCCAAGAGAGAAAGACAACAAACAGCACAAACTACATGAAATTATTATTTTAATTAAATAAACCATGCATTGTGAACGTGCAAACAATGTTGTATAATACATGTTTTTAATTTATCGTCTAATATGTAATGTTAATTTTCCAGTCAACAGGCACTGTGATCAAAGATATCCCACTGGAGATATTTGGTCCTTGGCAAGTTGAAGACTACGTTCCTCCGCAGGCGGAGAACGGAATGGTGCCCAGAAATCCATACGGAAACGTAGAACTCTTCAAGATGTGCATGCTGCCCAAAGGAACTGTCCATTTACAATGTAAGTTATGTTCATTTATAATGCATTGGCTGCCTTTACATATGTAAGTGACCTACGGCAAAATTACCAATGTAAACAATGATGACCTTTTGGTAAGGCTCTACTTTGAATTATAAATTTTTTAAGTGTATTTTATCAAATTCAAAAAGAGCTTTTAGTTTTTTCTCTAGAAATTTTAGAAATTAGGAAAAGTGTTAATAGTCAATTACATACATATTGTAAATAACCAAATATTGTTTTAAAATAGCCATCTCTTAACAGGTCGCGTGCCGTTGGCGCGCCGGTGCGCGCCCTATAGCCGAATAAAAAATAAAACTTTTTTATATGCGATTTTAAACCTTATGTATAAAGAAAATGTATGAAGAACAAGGTCAGAATCGCTTGGGGCATTCTTGTTCTTGACCTAACAGATATAAAGAACACACCTAGCCTCTCAAATAATTGTCTTTGGACATTTTTATAACTTTGGAAATAGGTATTTCTGCCGCGATTCGAGCTGTCAAACTTTGAGCGTCGCGTGTCATAAAAAGATCGATAAACCTATCAATTTGTCTAATAAACGCAAGTAAAGTTGTTTGTAAGCGTAGTTTGTTGTTCAAGGAACGTATTTCGGTAAATATTATTTACCAAAGCATAAAATTAACCCACAAAATTTACGTCAAAAGTCAAAACATCGCGAAATTTTCGAGTTTCATCCGTAAGTACCGAGGCATTCAACCTGTTAAATTTATTTCCATGTTATGTAATACTTACATTTATAATAATTTATTTTATTTAGACTTCCCGTTTTTATTGTTTGTTTTCAAAGTTTTTTTTTTTTATTATATAAATGCAATTTTTACACATTCTAAAATAATTTTTATATTTACTTTTATTTATTTGTTTTTATGATATTTTTAAGTAATTAATAAGTGTTTTTATTTGTCTATACTTGTTTGTCTTTTGTTATTTTTATATTAATCTTTTATCCTGACGAAGAAAACTTTGTTTTTGAGACATGTCGATAATATTAATTAGATAGTGGTGTATACAAAGTCATTTGTTTTCATTAAATCAACAATGACGCCAAAAAGTGTATTTGTGAAGTTTGAAGAAAAGCTTTTAATTTTGGGTATGTTCACAAATTTTCCCGTGGAAATAGATTCCATTCCAAAGCGGAAATATTTTGACCTTCTGACAAAATATGTCAGAGGCCTGAGAGGTTAAAGCAGGATTGCTATTTCGCAATAATTATTTTTCTGAAAAAATAAATTATGTGTTATTTGTGTTGCAGTGCCGGGCCTCAACAAGGTGGCCCGCAAGCTAGGCATCGACTGCGCCTCTGCCATGACTGGCTTCGACTACCACTCGGGCTGGTCGCATCCGGTGTACGACGGCTTTGTGGTCTGTGAGGAGTTCAAGGAGCAGATCATTGAGGCTTGGGAACAGGTAATGTCCTCATCCTAACTAATATTATAAACGCGAAAAGAAAAGTGGGTGTGTGGTAAGATTCTTTGTACATGCAGTAATTTCCTGAAGGTGCTAATTTTTATTTTTTTCATCAACTTCATGCAGGAAGCGCTGAGGAAAATAATTTCCCTATGAGCCTGTGTCATCCTTTGTGACGCTGTGTGGGGGATCTTTTTATGAAAATTTGGGAGGCAGGTACCGCCGCCCCAGGAACTGTTTATTGGTTAACCAGGTTACCCCAAGTGGTTCGCCACGTTTGGTGACTTAGCAGGGGTGCCCGGTTCACAGAGTGAGGTTTGTTTAGGTCTTGGTGGCGAATGCATTTCTCCACCTTCTGCGTGTCGGGCCGGATCAGGAGAGACTGATTGAGGAAAACCTAGGCTCTCCAGCCGGACTCTCGTCGCATTGCCTTGCATCGCAGTGGGATGGTGTGATTCAGTCAGTGTCAGTCACTCTTGGACACATTGACCCCAGATTCCTACCCACCCCTCATACCTTTTTCCTTCCCAGAACTTTCTAACCTTCCTTTCCCTTAAAAGACTCTCCACATAGCATCCCCAAAGATAACATAAGCCTTGAGGGATTTTATTTTCCTCAGGGCCTCCTGGATGGAACTAATGTAAAAAAAAGGAAGTTCAGTGAAGGAAAAAGGTTATGAGGGGTGGGTAGGAATCTGGGAGTCAGTGTGTCCAGGAGTGACTTATGTATGAATCCATCCTCTATATTGCTGTGCAAGGCGATGGGACAATTGAGTCCGGCTGGAGAGATCGAAGGGTCTTCCTCAACTGGCTGAAAATTTAGCGTCACACAACGGAGGTACATTCAGGAGGGAACTTTGTGTTTCAAAAGTTATATGCTTTATTCTGTGAAAATGAGTATGAGTGAATTATGTATGAATCCATCCTCTATACTGCTGTGCAAGGTGATGGGACAACAGAGTCCGGCTGGAGAGGTCAAAGGGTCTCCCTCAACTGGCTGAAAATTTAGCGTCACACGACGGAGGTACATTCAGGAGGGAACTTTGTGTTTCAAAAGTTATATGCTTTATTCTGTGAAAATGAGTATGAGTGAATTATGTATGAATCCATCCTCTATACTGCTGTGCAAGGTGATGGGACAACAGAGTCCGGCTGGAGAGGTCAAAGGGTCTCCCTCAACTGGCTGAAAATTTAGCGTCACACGACGCGAGGTACATTCAAGAGGGAACTTTGTGTTTCAAAAGTTATATGCTTTATTCTGTGAAAATTATGTTCAGTGTTGTTTGTGGCGCCGGGATGGTGTGATTGACAGAAATTTTTGCTATGCGATTGCTCATTTTAAATGGTGAAGGCGACCATTAATTCTAAATACTGGTCTACATAAGTATTTCATTTTCAGGAACAAGAAGAAGCCGAAGCCCGCGCCCGCGAGAAGATCGACAAGCGAGTGTACGGCAACTGGCGACGCATCATCCGCGGCCTCTTCATCCGGGAGCGCCTCAAGGCCCGCTACGACTTTGCATCCGAGCTTCCGCAAAACCAAAACCCGGAGCCCATCGAGCCGGGGGGTTCCAAGGCCAAGAAGAGGCCAAAGGGGCCAAGGTTTCTGGCCAAGAAACGGAAGTCTGCGGAACGGTCTTCAGAATCAGATTAATACTGAATCAACAAATCTACACGTTAACTACCTCACTCGTCAGAGTTGCGAAACTACTCGATTAGTAGAAATGTTGTATTGTTTTAATTTTATTGCTAGTGCATACATTGTGTACATATTATAATGTTTTGGAATTTTAGGATTATAGAGACCTACTTTTTCTCTCCTTTCAAGATTACACACACATGTTTTAACAATCATTGGATATGTTCTGCTGTTTGGTTTTGTTATCTTTATTTATTTTTGGGAAGTTATGCCGTGTTAAGCTAAGCTTTAGGCCAAAGAAAGAAGTAGCGCAACACGTCATAATACCCCAAAAATAAATAACGATAGTTCTGCTATTTGTTTGTTTACATCATCTGCTGGTCATACTGAGAATGTGCTGGCACAATTATGTTATATTTTAAGTAATTTTTTGTTGTATGTGTGTACATAATTCTTGTTTTTAATTACAGTATTTTTCCTGTCCACAGTGTGAAAATTTTGGTGTAATGATTTCCCTTTTTCATTTTTAACAGTATCATATTTATAATATGAGATTACATATCTCTCCTGTTCATAAAGTATGCAATAACAATCAAATAGTTAAGAGGAATGTTTGTGTGGCCTGTTTCATGCAAGTCTTAATTTTGGATTGGAGATCGAAATACTCAACCTAACTGAAAAATTATTTTTATAATCAAAAGGTATATAAAATATCTAGTACTGATACGAGCCACTTTATTTAATTTTTGCTTTAAATTATAAAATATTAATGTTTCATGATTTTAGAGGCAACTTGGGCAATTATTTGTAAGTACAGTGTTACTTCGAGATGCGAGTTTCTTTCGTTCCGTAACCTTGCTCGTATGTCTATTTGCTGATATCTCAAAGCAATTTTCCCATCGAAATTAATTGAAATGCTATTAATCCGTTCCAGCCCCCAAAACGCGACTCCAGTTGTTCTTGTTATGTGTTTTCGAATAAGAAAAATGTTTTTATAAATGACAAATATTGTACAAAAACGTAGAGAATGTAAAGAAATAAACTGGTTTTATAAAGTGTTTTTGTATTTTGGTCACTTTAATGCAACTTACACACAACTCAAATGCTACTGTATGCTTAATTTTAGTCACTGCTTTTCTCTTGACTGGCCTTTGCCTTTTTGGCCGGATTAAAAAAAACCTGTCAAGGAGGTTTGTTTCTTTCTCCCTTTCAGAATGTTGCGGAAATGAGTTAGGCAAGTGTCATTAAATAGCTCCGATGCACGACCAGTTGCAACTTTTTCGGGATTCAATTCAATTCAATTCATTTTTATTCTTTTAAAAACATTACAAAATTTTACATTTAATTAATTTTTAAAATACATTTGTAACAGTGGTAGAATACAAACAATACAAGCATTAATAGAGCTTGCCTTTTAAAGGCAGCTTCACTAACGCTAAATTTGTCGATATCTGAATTAATTCTGTTTAACAGTAAAATTGCTCTCCCGACCGGCATGACCATTGGCAACTTAGTCCTGCAGGCCGGAAGAGAGAACAGTCTATGCTGTCAGTGGCCCATCGGAAACACAGAAATGAATGCTCTCCATGATAGCTGAGTTTTCAAACCATCCGCGGATCACTCTGAAGAAATACGTAGCAGTGTGTACATCCCTTCTGACCCGTAGATAGTTCATTCCGAGCATACCCAAAAGAAAGTCGGTAGGATAGAGCCACGGATAATAGCCGTACTCCCTCATGTACAAAATCTTAGAAATTTCTTCTGAACCCTCTCCAGCATGAGGGAATATTTCTTTTCCACGAACTGTGAAACTCTCTTCCACATTCCCAAGATCTCCTTCATCTCACTTGTAGAGATAACCTCCTCTACCTCTGGCTCCTCCTCGAAACTAATTTCTTGCTGCTGTTGCTGCTGCAACTGTAACTCTTCTAACTTCTCGGTCGTTAGTTCCTGAGAATGCTCCTCGACAAGCTCGTTCGCGTCTCTTCCATCCACCACCAGGCCTGTGGATTTTCCCAGAGACAAACTGGTGGGTCGTGTGCAGCCGACCGTTCCTCGTATCTCAAATGTTGCTCGTATTTCAAAGCAAATCTTTGCTCGCTCGAATCTCGTATGTTAGGGCACTTGTATCTCGAGATAACACTGTAAATAAAAAACATTTAAAAAAATAATTTTACCATAATTATTTAAAAAATATGATGAAAAATAAAATAAAACATTGTTAAAAATGCGTTTTTTTGTGTTTTAATTTTATTATAATATAAACGACCAATTTTTGTTCAGGCGTAAATGGGTAGTTTGTAATTTAAATTTATACCCATCAAAATGAATTCTTATATTATTTTTTATATTTCATCATATTTTATAATAAATACAGTAAAATTATTTTTTTAAATTTTATTCATTTACTTAAAAATTGCCTCTAAAACCAATCTTTAATGGCCTATATCCTACAATTTAAACCAAAAATAAATAAAGAAGCTCATAGCCGTACTAGACATTTGATCTAACTTTTGATTACAAAAAACTTTTTCGCCTTTTGATTTTAAATCGAAAAATTAAGATTTGTATGAAACGGGCCGCGCAAATTTGAACAAAGACAAACTGTGTTGTCTTTGTTCAAATGTTTTCATTTTTTTTTATTTAGTATTAAATACATACAGTTTGTCAAATAAGAGTAGAAAACATAGGCGGGCGCCACTGTTGTTCAGATGGCAATACTAAAAATATAATCATGGTGGTAATCTAAAGCTGTGTAACCTACATTTTTATTAAAAATTAAAAAGGCATAAAATTAAAAAATATATATTTTTTCATTGCAATATAGATGCCCACTGACCTCAAAATTAGAATTGCATATAGGTATATTATTATTATACCTTTGCAATTTTGTGTCAACATAATGAAGAATAACGATATTGTAATAAAATATAAAGAATGCTTTAGAAATTGCTCGCATTTATTTAATATTAGCGTAAGTACCTAGCGTTGCCCAGGCTTTAGATCATGTCTCTAATTTTAGATCTGAATATATTTAACTCATTCAGATCTAAAAGTAGTGTAACTAAACTCACCATTAATGATTCTTCCTTTCTACCTACTGTTAAATTCAAATTTATGTTAAATGAAATGAAAACCAATCAATTTGTAAAACACAATTTAATCATATTTATGTCATTAAGTAGGTACCTTAATAACAGTGCTTCTTCGATTTCAATTTTTTTCTTTAAGAACAAAAATTTTAAATTAAAAAAAAACAATTTTTTAAATGTGTATACAGTGTTCTGTATTTTCAGTGTCATTGCACTTTAAAAGAATATTTGACAGGTAAATTGGTGTTGCCAGCCTACAAATTTTGTAGCTCCATTTTTTACATTTTCTACTCTTATTTGACAGACAATAGCTATATGCATTGTATTCCCAAGAGTTTAGAAACAGGATCATACGCAGTACGGTATATTTTGATATATAATTAAAAATACCTATACATATATAAATTGTGTACATAGTTTTAATGTTTTTTGTGTTAATTGTATGTAATCAATTACTTCGATCGCTCAATCATTCTCTTGCTAAAAATGTTTTAAATTCAAATCTGTTAATAAAGTAAATCAGCATCTCTAAATTTTATATACCTCTTTTCAATCTCGTTAGAGCACCGTGTAAATAAAACATTAAGTACAAATAATAACTCTCTTGGCAATTTTTCCAAGGCCATAAATAATTGAACGGTTTGTAATGTGTATTCGGATGAATTCTTTTTATAAAATTTTATGTCATTATCAATGTAAACAAAGGTATTGAAATCTAAGGAGATGGGCTATCGGCGGTTTTTACTGGGTGGGACTGTGCTTCCTGGTGTCGCTGATATTTTTAACCAATACTTCTGCGCACCTTCAAAAAATCAACTAAATTCCGTATTCAAACTAGCACCATTAGATCGTAAACTGCCGACAGTCGGGCGGACATCTTAGCATGTCTCCTTATATTTTAATATCTTTGAATGTATAATTAATTATTGCCAAGTTCATTATTATTAACAATTATAAGCTGTGATAGTAAATAATGTGTGTTAAATTTAAGCATGTATTTTGAAAATATATTGATATCATTAGGTATTTTATAAGATAATATGTACATGTGTACTTTTGCAATAGAATGAAAAAGCGAATTTCCGTAATGTTTAAAAAAACAGTGGAAGTGTGGTCACGTTAACCCCTGAGGCTAATTTATTTGGTTTTCGGAATAACTCATATAGGTCTCATAGAAATCGTTGTGCCTCCCTTACCGTAATGATTAGAAATGAGATCTAAGCAGTAATAGAAAGAGAAAACACAACGCTTTTTATTCAAATCTAAAAATTAACCACAAAATAATTGAAATGTTCACCTTTATGAATCTAAAGCTTCTCGCTGCAATTTTGAAAAAAAATTATGTAACCTTGGGAATTTTTTATTAATTACTAGCCGGCATGCGTTGCAATCCAAAGAAATAATGTTTCTCCCCGCATTTCCTTTCCCATGCGTCCCCGTTCCTCTCCCGCTTCCCCTTCTCCCCGCGTTCCCCTTCCGCCTTCCAAGCCTTCCCCTCCCTCGTCATCCCTCTCGCTAACCCCACTCCTTCATTACCCTTCTCCTCATGCCTTCCCTCCCTGCAGCTAAAATATATAAAATACACTCATTTTCATTTATACAAATTTCATAACGCCAGAGCTCACCATTCTATATAGCCTATAACCTCCACACATAACGTGCGCACAACAAATCACCAAAGCTTCATCGCAATCAAACAAACAAACAATTGATTTTTATATATAAGTTTTTCACATTAAACAACAAAAAAGTGAGTTGATGACAACGTTTATAATTTGCCTGATAAAATATGTTCCTTATCAGTAATTTTAATTTAAAAAAACATAAGGTGAGCCATTTTTAAGACTATTTTATGCTTGCATTCAAAATTTTTATACTTAAAAAATTATATGTTTATTTCAAATTAAAAAAATTTTTAAATTTCGATATACTCCATTTATTTGGATTTTATTGCAAAGCCGAAATATTTTGACCCTCTGACAAAATAGGGTTGAGACTAGAGTGGTTAAAATCATATTAAGAGAGACAATTATTCATTTGTTTAAAATCGTATTATGTTATCACCTCACTGAAGATGATGTGTGTTTTGAATAAAAGACATCGCACATTACTTTGACTTTTGAAATACTGGCATACAGAGCTCCGGGCCAAAAAAGGCCCCTTTCTCTTTCATCATGAGTTTATAATTTAAAAAATTATGTTCACATCGCACATTACATTAGCTATACAAATAGTATGTATTCAGGGTGTTAAGGAACATACTTGACTGAGTTTAATCACTGATTCCTGACATTATTTGGAGTAAAAAATGTAAATGAAATTTTGATCTCCGGTGACTTTTTCTATAATATTATTTTTTTTTTCAAAATTTTTTTTCTTCAAAATCACACAAAAAAAAACTTCCATGTGTCATCACTCAGCCGAGTAACCACATCTACTATTTTTTTATGTTTACGTAGAAAAAAAAATGTCACAAGAGATCAAAATTTAATTTACTTTTTTGACGCCAAATAATATCAGGAATCACTGGTAGTAAGTTCCTTAACACCCTGTATATTTTTTATTGTACCTTTATGGATTTTTGTTCAACTGTTACGTCATATATTTTCTACATTATGTAACATTATAAAATGTTGTGTTATTTCTTTGTTTGTGTTTTGATTTTTTTTTTAAATTGTGTATGATTTTCAATTTTGATAATTTTACAATCTAAAATATTATGTGATGTAAGTTGGATATACAATAAAACAGTATTAAGTTTTTATTGAAGTTTTATTTTATTTATTAAAATTTACATATTGTAGAATAATCGTAATAATATTGTTCGATTATGTATGAACTTATGGCCTAAAATGTAAGCTGTCCTAAAAGCGATTGTAGTTTGTAGAGTGTAGAGGGCCCAGCCAAGGCTCCAAGCTCCATCGACGTATCCTCGTGCTATTTATTTCATCTCCCTTGTAATTTTATTTCCAGCCCTCGGGGGGCTCAGCACAGCTTTGTGAAAATGTAAATATAATCACTGGCGTAGAAAAATAAAATATGAAATGATATTTCCTCAGGCGTGTGGGCCTGGTCGATCGAAGAATAGCTAATTCTCTTGATAAAATTAATATGTATTATTATAAATGATGATGCTATTGGAATAATAATTACACAGGCCTTTGGGAAACAGCTTGCTGCTGATTCCTGTCTCTTGCTCAGTTGAAACGTTCATGGCGAATTCAGTCAGTCATCCCAATTTCACAATGTTTAATCCGCAAGATTCACTCTTTTAGTTTGCTTTAGGTAGAAGTAGAATGCAGGTAATATATTAAAGCGCACCTTTCTTTGATTGGTTAATTAAGTAAACCGTGAACTATTAATTATAAATATATCTGTCTTAATTGTTATTGTGCAAAAAATATAACACTTAAAAAGCATCTTCTTATAATTAAAGTAATTAATTCCCGGACACAGTTTCTCTGTTACACAATTAAACATGAAAAACCTCACCGCGAACCATAAGTCTTAACTTGAATGTGTGCATGTTTGTTTGTATTTCATGTAATATACACGATAAACTGGATGTAATAGCAGTTCCCTGATGAGTCTTCCATCTTACATCTGGTTTCATTCAGTCATCACATTGCGAAATATAAATATCTTAGTTGTAAGCTGATTGCATTCAACACATTGTTAGTGTTCCTGCTCCCATTCCGAAACCAACTCCCTTGGGTCCGTAGTTCCTTCCGTAGCATCCACGGCAGTAAATGTTTCCATCGGGTCCGTCGCAAAGATTGGTGGAGTCCTGTAATAATAATAAAAATATTCATTTCAATTTTTGTTTTCACTACGAAAAGTGTTGTAATTAAGAACCTGTCTATCTTTTTTAGTAGGTTGGTAATGGTGACATTTTCTGGCCAATAGAATCCATAGACGTATTATCTTATCTGTCTCAATTCACAATCTAGCTAATAGTACTCTTTACACACAGAGTTCGGAACGGGACGTGCCCCGCGCCACTTCAGGCCGCCGCGCAGAAAAGTAAAGACCGAAAGTAAGATAACGGTTTACAGCGCAGTTCACTGTGAGACTTTTTTGCGCGGCGGCCTGGTGGCGCGGGGCACGTCCCGCTCCGAACTCTGTGTGTAAAGGGTACTATTGTGTCATAATTTCTATGGCCCAAACTGTCGTTCGTCAAATTTTGTTGTGAGCTGTCACTTTAGCCGAGTAATATCAAAATGAAATCATTTAAAAGTGAGATATTGGTGCTTTGTGTATTATCACTCGCGAGCCTGATCCAGGCCGAGTTTTCTTCCGAGGATTGTTCTCAGTTAGGCTTTAACAAAGCCAATTTATTGTGTTCTTCCTGCGACCAATTGAAAGATTTTGGACTCGAAAGTTTGAGGGATCATTGTCGAGAGTGCTGCCAGCGTGATGAGAACTCACCAACCGATAAACGGTACGCGAGTGCTATCTTAGAAGTTTGCACCTGTAAATTCTCGGCATATCCTCAAATCCAGGCATTCGTCAAGAGTACTCGACCAGCGAAGTTTTCTAACCTTCAAATTAAGTATGTAAGAGGATTGGATCCCATTATCAAACTGCAAGACAAGGATGGAAACGTCCGTGAAGTTATCGCCATCGAGAAGTGGAATACCGATTCAGTAGAAGAGTTCTTGAACACACATTTGATCATGGAGGAAGAGGAGCGTGATTATTTAAAAACTAACAGAATATGAGCATTTTAAATGTGCTGCAGTTTAACAGAGCTGCTAGCTAATAAATCGTTTTTTTAACTTGTTATTTGCGTTTAATTTTTATTTAGTGTGTATTATTTTATTGATTATTCGTAGATAAAGAGAATTGCTTACCAGTGATTTGTGGCAGTCTGAGCAGTTGAAGCAACGCCTGTGCCAGATCTTGTTCTTGGAGATCATCTGTTCCGCAGCGTAGACGGGGAATCCGCAACGAAGGCATCCAGTGCCGGCTGCGGCCTTGGCTCCAGTGAAGACAGCTCCTTCAGAGCTAAAATAACAAAAAAAAGTTTAGTTAGATTTTTTTCATCTCTTGGTTCAAGAATCCTACCTTTAGATTTATGTAGCTGTATTGTTTTTTTCACTTGGATCCATCATATCCCATGGATTAACAATTGACTTTGATATATTTACTGTTTTACATTTCATTTTGGAAACGTTGCTGTAAATTTTCCATTATGATTCAAATTATTGATTTTAGTCATTCGTTTTCTAGTCTGTGCTACTAGCAACGACAACTGAAGCCTTTTTCATAATTTTTAAGAAAGTGTACCAAGAGCCAAGTAATTTAAATCAACAGAGGAGATTTCTTCCAAGTATTTACCAATCGTTATCTGATTTTAAATGTTTCTTTGTGATACCACACAAGAGTACCAAATGCCTGGAACCAGTGAAACTTTGACACCCCTACTTGGGAAATTTTGAGACTGAGGGAAGTGTGAGGAGGTTTGATAAGATATATTTTCAAGTATCCAAGTAATGATACTCACTGGTGGTTGGTTGGCTCAGAGTCGGCGCACACCAGGGTGGGAGCATGTCCAAAACCGAAGCCCTTGGGGCCGAAGAGCTTGCCGTAGCAGGCACGGCAGTGGACCTCCTTGTCGGGGCCGTCGCAGGCCAGCATGGAGTCCAGTGGGCGGTGGCACTCGGCGCAGTTGAAGCATTTCTTGTGCCACATCTGAAATGATAATTGAAAAATTATATAAATAAAACTACCTTCAATTGAAGTTACTTTGTTAGGGTTTAATAATTTAACTAGATTGAAATTTGAACAATTTTTCAAATACTATAAAATATATTCCCGCCAATTTTAGTTATGTTTTTGGTCACTAGGGAATTTAGATGGATTTTATGTCCCAAATAATATTCTTGAATTGTCAGAGTGCTGTAAATTTCTAATAAGTGTACAATGTAGATTTTAACTCTTACCGTTCCCTTAGCGAGCTGTTGTTCAGCAGCGAACACCATTCCTCCACAGCGGGGGCAACCCTGGCCGGGGGGAGCCTTGATAGACGTGGTGTCGGGGTTGTAGAAGGGACGGCTCTTGGAGATCTCATCCTCGCTGGGGACAAGAGATGTTGCTAATTAGTCGATAATCGATAAATGTAGAAATACTAAATTTAAATTATAAGAACTGTTCGAGGGAGATTTTTGATTTTGATTTCTACAATATCAAGATATTGCGTTCTTAGTTGAGAAAAAGAGCCAGTGTTTCCTGACTGAGATTGACAACTTGAAAAGAACTCTAGGTTTTGGATGTGTGAGAGCCACCAAGAATAAGGATGAATTTGAAGCAGGCCTATGTGTGAATCTGGATGCTAGAAGGCTCATGATGAAGAAAAGAAAAATCATTATCTTTTAGTGTAAATGAATTGTTTACATAATTTGACAGCTCTTACATCTTTGATAACAAGAAGGTTATTTAAAAATGAGCTTTGCTAGCATTAATAATTGACTTCACCTAGCGAGCAACTACTTCTAACTTTCGTAACAATTTATGGAAAACTTAGTTGTTAAACTTACGTCAAGCCATCAGTCTGCAGGAAGCCGGATCCACAAGCGAACCCGTATCCGTGGGGTCCCCACTTCTTGCCGTAGCACGTCTTGCAGTACACCTCGGCGTCAGGGCCGTCGCAGGCGATGATCGAGTCCAGGGTCTTGGTGCAGTCCCTGCACTTGAAGCACTTGCGATGCCACTCGTGACCCTTGGCCAGCACCAGCTCAGCGGCGAACACCACTCCGCCGCAGCGGGGGCAGCCCTGGCCCGGCTTGGCCATGATGGAGGTGGTGTCAATCAGCGTTGTCTTGGGTGCTTGGTCACTGTTAAAAAATCAAATTTATAAGTTGCTTTCTCTAAAAGATCGCCAAATGATTTATTTACGTGCTTAGTGACAGATTCATTAATGTCATAAATACTATCTGAAATGTTATCTTTAATTTCTGTGGTACAGAAGGTCTTCTTAGCTTCACATCCTCTGCCATGCAACTTTCTACTTGAAGAAAAATTCTAGATTTTGATCAGATAATTTATGCTTGTGTTCAACAAATCAATGATCACCGATTTGTGGGCTTTATTTTTATTTTAAGGTTTCAAAAGTAAAATAATTATTTAAGTATTTAAATTTTATAAGAAATGAACTACAAAACTATTATGAATAAATATCATGCGATTAGTAGATGAAATGAAGTTTGGAAGAACATTGTATATTAATTTCTTTGAAATTCTTTGTATTGTTATCAAACTATTTTCAAGAAACTCTCTTTTTATTAGGTTTGTTAAATTTCTAATAGAGAATGAATGAATAATTCAAAATTAATTAGTATTGAATTTAAAACAATAAAACTTATGGGTGCTTGAATTTTTTTTATTGGATACTTATTCAAATTATTTTAATAATGTTTCATGCTCAGGTATCCAATATCTGGTTCCCACGTAGAAACATAGTAGTTATTACAACTGGATTTAAACAAGTAAACCAAGAATTTGTTTGCTACTGTTGGGTTACAGCTTCACATTGCATTCACGTTGCAATTTAGTTGGATTTACAAATAACAAATAGGACAGGGTGAGGGTCAGATATACCTCTGCCATTCACTGTCCTTTACATCGCACATGAGGCCGAGAGAAGACATCCCAGAGTGACCGATGCCACGGGGTCCAAATCGCTGAGCGTAGCACCCTGTATAGTTAAGCAGAAAAGCGTGAATGCCAAGAGAAATCAATTTCAAAGCAGCGGCAACCATGCACACAGACTCAGGATCATACCATATCCATCTATGACTATGAAGCATCAAATTGTGAACAATATTGATAGGAAAGATTATTTGTTTTATTTCTCCATAGTTAGGTACCAGTCAATAAAATTAATGGAATTGCCAATCTATTACCAACAGTTTTCTATGGATTTTTCAAATTTTATATTTATTCTCACAATTCAGTGTTGCCGCAGAGAAAATAGATGGACATGTCAGAGTAGGTGTCGTATTGGCGCGTGGCTAGAGACTTACCCACTGGGGAAGCAGTCGCTCTGCAACGCGCCAGATCCCTGGCCATAGCCGTAACCCTTGGGGCCGAACTTCTTCCCGTAACACGCTACGGGGACAGAACAAACAGTGTCAAACCAAAAACATTCCAAAACAAAGAACAGTTACATGATTCTGATGAATGATACAAGGCTGCATCATATCTCAGAAATATTAAGACTGCTTTTAGGGAAAAGCGATCACGGGAAAAGAGAAAGGGAAAAAGATTCAGCTGACAATTATATTTTTCGAGTTGAATCTTTGTTTTATATTATTGCATCAGTAAAATAATTGAATAGGGCATATGATATTAATATTAAGTTCAAATCTTTTGTTAAATGCTTAAAAATTTAATTTATATTTACTTATAGCTGATCACTATAAGTAAGAAGTTTGTAAGAGTATATTCTAAGATATGACACAGCAAGGGTAGAAGGTTTCAAAATAAGTGAATAGTGCATTGATTGATTGATGAGTGAATTACCTTTGCAGTAGATGTTTTTGTCGGGCCCCTCACAACAGTTCACGGAGTCCAGTCCCTTGTTACATTCTCCACACTTGAAACACTCCTTATGCCAACCCTTTAACAATAGTAAATGCATTTCTAGCTACAGTGTTCACAAACAATGGTCTTAAACTTGCAAATGCAAACAAAATACAGTTCTTAACTTAGATGGCATGATCAAAATATGATTGTAATGCCTCATTCACACTGATAGCTTCCGGCATCTTCTTTTAGAAATTGAAAAATGCTGAACAAACAGCAATGGTACCATACCAGAAAAAGACCCCAAGAGCTTTTTGACTTCCAATATGAACAAGACATGAATGGACTAACGTGAATCCACAATGACATTGGACTCAATCATCAATTTAGAATGCACAATATTGAAATTTGCTGTATCGTAAATAAATCACTATTGATTATGATGATATTCCGAATATTGTGTCATTTATTACTTCTAAATTAATGAATCTAACACATTTTTTATGCAGGCGCGTGCATGGACCATAAAAAGTATGATTGGGTATTGAATAGAGTATTGGAGAGATGCGGGAACATAATATTTGTGAGAACAATATGGTGGAATATTGATTTCGTGCTTCAAACATTTTATTAAAGACACATTTAGGTACCACAAACACATAAATCTGAATCAGATCAGGTTGTGTACCTCGGCAATAAATATCCAAATCTGGTCCATCGCAGTGCATCGTGGAGTCTAAAGTTCTGTTGCAATTCAAGCACTTGAAGCATCGCCTGTGATATCCCTGTTGTTTACAAATAACACAAGTTCTTCAAATATTCTATGCACTTTCACCTTGTAGCATCAATCCATACATCAATGTTTTATAGGAATTGATTTTTAAATTGTTTGAATCGTTGGATTATCTGAGGGATATTTAAAAAAAATTTTTTTTTGTTAGAATGGAGAGTGCAAAATCATAAAATTGTTTATGAAGTAACAGTTCTCTCTTTCTATTATTTTTATTAAAATATTAGAGACTTAAATTTCTAGCCAACAATAAGTTGATATTGTTTCTTGAAAAACTTTCAAGAAACAATATCATATGAAAGTGGTAACTTACACGTCCTCTGGCGAGCATCTGCTCAGCAGCGTAGACGTAGCCTCCGCAGCGGGGGCAGCCCTGGCCCTCGGGAGCCTTGGCAATCACCCGGGGTTCCATGCAAGCTCCGTTGGTTAGCCCGTTGCGCACGGTCGACCTGTAAGCACAGTCAAGAAATTAGCTCTATCCACTCGGCTCGAGGGCTCCGCTAGTAAGCTCCAGTTACAGCTCTAAGACGTTATTGTGTTTCACCACCAAAACTCAACCAACCTCCCACAGCCTTAAGAATTGTTAAGAAAGCCTTGTGAATTCAGAAACGACTATTATACCAAGATCTAACATTCGGCTGCGATGCGGCGAATCGAAAGTTAAGGGGTGCGTTTTATTGTGTTACAATATATTATAATATCAGAACTGAAATGAGAGTAAATTAATATGTGATGCTTCGAGCGATGGGACAAGTCCAGAGGGCCCCCCACACCCCGCACCGCCCCCCGCATCGTCTCTTTCCGAGGACACTTTCCTTATCCCATCCCAGGTGACATGAGTTAGTGCGACTTGACTCCATCCAACTTGGTTAGTGAAGCGTTATAAGGCATGCAATTAGCCGTCACTACAGTTAGTTAGACACAACAGATGAGATAGAGGAGAGAGTAGAGAGAAGAGAAGAAGCTTGAAGCCATGCTTAGCCACTGTAAGAAGTGCGCTCACCGTGTCTTTCTGTTGCTGGTCCCAGTGCAGTCTCACTCTGCAGTTAGGAAGGGAGGGGGAGGGTATCGAGTAGACGCTGAGCCGAGAGCGGGAGCGCGCCTGATGCCTGACGGGACTGTCTCGCAGGAACCATTGTCGCACGTCTAACAACTACCGACTCACAGACGCCCTCAACCCACTGTCTACTTTACTTCTACAACTATAACACGTTGTTCTTTTTATGTTTACTTTTTTTTTTATTGTTTAAATGGATAACATATAACAGATAATGACATACAAAGACAAGTAAAAGTTTAAAACTTTTGTGGAAATTTAAATAACTAAATGTAATTTAAAAAGGTACCAATGATTATAAAAATATTAAAGAACGTGTTAAAACTAGGTACAAAGTAAGAAAAGAGCGCTGAATGTCCTGCGCGTGATCAGGGTGTACGTGCATCGGGAGCCGACCTAGGCGGTGGGTGGTGGGTGTGGTGGGTGGCGGGGGCCGACACCCGGGGACCCAAGGACCCGCGCCCCGGCAGCTAGCTCGTCGGGGGCCGCAAGGCTGCTCACTTACTGCCTGTTTCCAACAAATGAACTAGGTCATGCTGCGTCAAAACTGCTCCCATCTCTTTCTTTGAGGCTTCTAGTATTTACAATTCCCGCTTCACAGGGTTAATGCTATCAAACAGGTTAATGCTAGGGTAGTAACGAATGACTCTATGCTTTACAATAATGATTTGTAATCCGATGCAAGTATGGATCCAAGCGGCTAGTAATTGCAAAAACAGATTTATGGATATTCGACGGAGATAAGGAAAGTATTTCTCAGGCCGAGTCGAGTAAAGTATATTATACGAGTAGATACAGTGGATACAATGGAGGAGGATCACACAAAGCACACGACTTACGCTTCACTGACGTCTGAGCCCAGCTGGACTCCAATCAGGCATCCGCCACCGCCGGATCCGTATCCCTTGGGTCCGTACTTGCGGCCGTGGCAGTTCTTGCAGTACAGCTCTCCCTCGTGCTCGGTGCAGTTGGTGGAGTCGAGCAATTTGCTGCACATTCCTGTAATATCAACAACAAAAACCATGTCATACTCTCTTCATCTTCAATCAACAATTGCCATTTTCCTACTGCGATGGATTCAACTTATTTTCTTCCATTCCAATTGTTTTTTAATATTACCAAGGGATGGTGAAAAATAAGTTGTAAATCATTTTCGTCATTATAGTTTCTGAATTTCCTTTATAAACATTGTTTTTCCAAACAACTGTAGCTAGATGTCGTGCAGGTTCACTTTTCTTTCCAAGATGAAGTAATGTTTTAAATACTTTGAAAACTGTCGCTAGATGTCAGGCAAACTCACTTTTACGAAACAAAGTTTTTTCTCAGTTTCAGAAGTTTACTTGAAATTTTTAAAACTTTTTATAATTGTTTTCCAGTCGGATTTAAAGAAAACACAGTTTTTTTTTCTATTTTGTGTTTGACTGTCATATTTTCTTATTTTTTCGTGTTTACTATTATTATTTTGGTTTGGACTTACCGCATTTGAAGCACATCTTGTGGAACTTGAGTCCTCCGGCCACACGCTCCTCAGCAGCGTAGACAGACTTGCTGCACTTGGGGCATTTGGGGTTCTCAATTGGCTTGAAAGGCATTTTGGTTTAGTTGTTTGGCCTGGAAAGAAAAAAAACATACAGAATTAATAATCAATGGAAAAAAATTGTATCCGCAAAGAAATAAATATTTTTCCCGATAAAGATGTCACTTCCTCAGATATCGTTTCTTTCGAATTAGTTTATTATACAGATTTTTTTATAGAAACATTGTTTCTCCAGTAGGTACATATTAAATTTTAGCCGGTGTTCGAATTGCGAAATGCCGGTACGTAAAATTATTTTAAAGTTATGATTTCGTTTTAGTTTCAAGTAAATGTTGCTTATTTTAATGTTTTGTAAAAACTTTAAATCATAATCAATGAAAACGTAAAGTTGATTGGAATAATGTTTGTTGTTTACGATTGCGCGTTACATTGTCGGTCGGGCGGGTTACGAAACAAGCTAAGTTCGAAAGTTTTGAACCTAAGTTCGGTAAAAAAAAGTTTTAAAGTTGTTGCGCGTATTCGAAAACAAAACGGAGAGTTTTATTTCATTCGGCAGTTGCCAAAATAACGAAGCGGCAGTTAACCGACGCCTAAATATAAATAAAGACTTCAAGAACTAACTGGCACAGGAACCCGAGTAGCCAGTACCTACGTATTATTTTTTCGTAAGATGGTATTCCATTTGAATTCGAATTATTACGCGGGAAGAAGTGAACTTTCTTTTCAAAGGCGGGTAATATTTACTTTTGTTGTTTGGTGAATATGTGAGCTAATTTACCGGAGAAGTGTGATTCCGCAGAGAGGGTCTGAGTGAATGATTTCGATCGAGGGATACAGTATAATGCGCGCGGTATTTATAAGTAGGGCGAACTATTTATGAGCGCGCCAAATTTGGAGCCGTTGCCCCATCCTTCCCTCCTCCCCCACACACCCCCTCCTGCTTCACCCGCACTGCATATTGGGTTACATTCTAGGAAAATTCCATAGAAAAAAAAACACGTTTTCTCCAGGGACCAAAGAGAATTTCCGTGAATGCGGTAAAATACGTTAAAAATTTATTTCTATTCAAATAAAAAAAAAATAATAACTGGATTTTTTTTTTAACATTAAATTCCTCAATTTACTACTTTTTAACCCTAAAAATTTGCTAGATTGTTGTTTTCAACAAATTATCAAATTTCCCAAAATATTTGACAGTATTTCGATTTTTGCCTTTTCCCAATTTCATTCATTGCAATTTTACTCCATCGTTATTAGAATTTATAATATTTAGTAGCTCGATATGTGTAACACAGCCGCAAGAAATTCTTGACGTTAAATACTTGGCAAGCTGCCATTTGTTTGAAGTTCGTTAAATGATCGGTTTATGCTTTTTTGGGGCGAAAAAACATAACCCCTTTCTAATTTTTATATAAACATTTTGAAAGCTAGCACAACAATTTTCAAAAAAATCCACTAATAAACGTTAAAATTAATGATTTAAAAAGTAAGCATCTTGTAACTGACGTGAATGTCATTGCAAAGATTATGGAGTTTTGACAAGGGTAAGGATCTTTCTTTCACTTTGCATCACATGAAACATGGACACAGAATTTTCCGAGATTCCACAAGTCGAAATCGAAACAAATCGTCGGCTTTGCAGTAAAGTTTTGCATGAACATCCCTTAAGAACTAGCAACACACCGTAGCTTCACCCGAACACTTTTCCTCGCTTACAGAAGTCACAACACAAATTGCTGCTCGAATTCACAAAACACTTTTGATTCTTCTTCCCGGTTGCAAAAGCGAAGATTGACACTCGAGTTAGCGGAGAATTGGTTTAGATTAAAGACACTCGGAAGTAATTTTTAGAGAGAGAGCACAATCCACTGAAGATTGGAAGAGGTATCTACCTGGTCGGTCGTGTAATGTAGTTGTGCCGGACGAGAATCGCCTGGGAGTGGATTGGTTAGTTGCTGTCGTTGGCTGATAGCTGTCGACCGTCACTGACTACTTATGTTCGAATGGCTGTTCTGGTGGCGGGCGGCCGGTAGTCTATGGGCGCGGTGCACACGGCCCTGCACTCCCCGCCCCCGCCCCGCCTGGCCCCCGCCCGCTCTGACCCCTCCCCCCCTCTCCCCCCCGGCAGGTGAACTGCTCTTGGTGCCGCCTGCATCCACATCAGTCCAGCAGGCAGCAACCAACCAAACAACCCAAGGTGAAATCATACCCCATAAAGCAAACAAACAGCCGCAGCACGGCAGCTGGAACACGAGGCGTTACACTCGACAAACACCTTATCCAGAAGCTAAACATTTATTCTTCAAACACAACAACAAAACTTGCTTCAAACAAGCTCACAAGAAGAAGCAACAACCATTTTTATTCTGGATCCTTAAAATTCCAGTCATATCAATTTCAAAACTTTTCCGGAATTCCTAAAAAAACTGCATTATTTCGGTTGTCTCGATAATTTTTTTCGGTGAAACAAGAATAATAGAAAGAGAAGGGTGCATGTGCGAGTGTTTTGGGCGGGGGCGGCAGACGATGGGCGGAAGGGAGACGGAGCTGATGAGTCAGGGCGGGGAAGAGACGACAGAGAGGATGAGTCAGAAGCGAGGAAGAGGGAGCCGCATTACTCAGCTGTGAGAAGTCAGCTGTCTCTAGTACCTGCCATTGTTTACTCTCGTCTTCAAAACTGAGACACGCTGATTCATAACTTAATGACTTGCCCCAACCAACGTAATAAACAATAATACCCGCCGAAAGTACCTACCGCTAATTACTCTCCGTACCTATGACAAATATTTCTAAAATAATATCGTGAATCCTACAACTAGTTGAATAACCACAGTAACGTAATCGTAATAAGTGTCCTTGCTGAATTTAGATCGTATTTTCAGTACCTTTATAAAAGTGCATCATTCGATAGAAAAGTGCAACGCAACGTAATCTAAAATACAAAAAATTGTTCAAACGAACTTGCGTATTTTCCGGAAACATTTTGAAAAGCTTTAGCTAGGTTAAATAAATAGTTACGGGTTTAGATATATAATTACTAACCCTGATTTTTTAACCAGTTTTTCTATTCGTTTAGTTCAACCTTCCTTCTTTCGCCATACAATGAAAATCTGCTAACCATTAAACCTAACCTTAAATTTTTCAATAAATTTTCCGGAAAATTCGCGGGTGGGTACCAGATAAAATACCATAATTATTATCACCGTCTGATTTTAACATATATTATAATGTGACTGTATTTCAAAATTGTTGCATTGTACACAACGCTGATATTTTTTGATTATTTTATTTTATCATTATTTTCTTATTATTTTTTTTACAAAAGTTGAAAAGATTGTGACTTCACTGGGGTACCTCTTTCTTAGGTCACATTGTACGTCGTTTTGTGTCTGAATTATAAATTAGGTCATGTTTTTTTTGTAAGTATGTTCATTTTTTTAAGTAAGTTTTTCTAAGTATGTTAAAATATTACGAAAAGAAAATTATGAAGTAACATCTAGAAGAAAACGTAACATAAACGTTAATATTTGTTAGGTTGCAATATGGTATCTAAATTCTTCCTTCCCGTGTCCATAATCCATATCTTGATACATATTTTGATGTCGGTTATTTTTTTAATTTGTTTTTATTGCAAGAGTGAGGATGTTAAATAGATTTATAGAGAAATATTGCACATGTTTTGTTATGATATTACATTAGTATTGAAATTGTAAAACTCAATGGATAGTCCTAAACAATTTGATAATATTCGATTTTCGAAAACTAATATTAAACGATCTAGCAGATACAGCGTAAAAATATTAAACACACCCACGAAAGATAAAAATTTCATGGCACGATTTTTGTTATCTCGATTAAGTTTTTGGTTATTGTGCCTTTATTAAATAAATAAATAAAATTATTAAAGAAGGAGGTAGCGCAAAACGGTTTAATAACCCAAAAAACAGGCATTGAAGTTGAATCACATCATTGTCTGTCTTATGTACAGTTTACAAATAATTTTCACCGATGAAAATGATCTATTATCATACTCGAGTTGTTTTATCTATGGTTTTAATAAGTCAAAAATTCTATTTCAATTACCTAAGTTCTTTGTCTTCTTCCTTTTGAAATAACTATGATGTCTGCATCTGATACACAAATGATCTACCAAACCAAATAAACAATTTGTCTAATTTGTGAATAATTCAAACTGTTCTACTGATAAATTTTACATTTATCTTTCATTATCGGTGTCTTATCTAAAAAACAATATTGTGGAATAATTCGATAACAAAGTCAAAATTGGTAAAATGTGAATTTTGGCAAAAAAATTGAATTAAAATAATAATTATTGTAACTTTTATTTTATTCTCTCTATTCGCGCATTATTTTGGCATTCGTAAATGCTTACATTTATATGAAATGTTCGATTATAACTAAAATTAACCGTCCGAAATTCCTGAAAGTTTTCGGTAGAGACTAGAGGAGAGCAAGGAACTCATTTCGGACCATAAATTAGATATATTATTGAATCCTGAAAATAAACCTGCGAGCGTAAATTTAATAACTTGGCAACCTAATAATGAATAAATTAATTCTGAACCCAAATATTTGCTTAAAGTTTAGCCATTAGTCTGTACCTACGCCAGTTAATCATAAAGAATTGCACAATGTAATGACGTTCAATAGTGATATTATTTGTTTAAAATTAACAATTAAAAACATTTTGTTAATAATGTTTTTTGTTTTTGAAGCTAATGAATATAATAAGATCGATGTACCTCGTGTTTATATAGTGACGGCTTATTCGATCGCAAGTAAACAAACCATTGTTCGATAATGTTCCACGTATTTTTTGAACTCGGGAGTTGGTACTTTCTTAAACTTTCCGTATCATTTGAAAGAGTTCTCTTTTTATTTTGTTTTTAGGCATTTATTCTATGGTTTTAGAAATGCGGAATTTTATTGGCGGGAAAACACGGCTTAGGCCGGAAAATGTTTTGAATCAACAGGTTACGTTAATGAATTGTTAACACGATTCAATTGGTTAATTTGAATTTAATTAGATAAATAACAACAAAATATTTTAATCAAAAGAAGGATACTGCAAACTCGAAGTTATTGTTAAACATTATGTTTACTTTTTGGTCGTGAAATTTTTTTTTGACGAAAACGACCGAGGTTGATTTCACGCTTTTTATGAACTGGGTTATTATAACAATTCAAAATCATGTGATTTTGGTTTGAAAATTAGATCGCTTGGAATATTTTAAATGCTTTAATTAAATATTACGAGTAGAAAACATAGACTTTGAAATAATCGAGTGTTTTTTTATTAGTCTTTTTATAAGCCCAGAAAATAATAAAGTTTTAGGCCTATAAAACTGCTTTAAATTTCAAAATCTCCTACTTACGAACCTCTTTCCGTTTATGATTTTGTTGGTTTGTTATTTTTTTGATAATGTAGTAAATTAAATTCTTTAGAATTTTTTTTTTACATCAGCTCTACAAAGGAGGCCCTGAGGAAAAAAAATCCCCCCCCCCCCCCAGGACCTGTCATCTTTGGGGATGCTGTGTGGAGGGTATTTTTAGGGAAAGGAAGGATATGGAAGTTCTGGGAAGGAAAAAGATATGAGGGGTGGGTAAGAATCTGGGGGTCAATATGTCTAGAAGCGCGTCAAAGGAAAGGTCAAAACATCTTCCTCAATCAGACTCTCCCGATCCGGCCTGCCACGCAGAAGGTGGACGGACGCATCCGCCGCCAATATCTAGACAAATCTCGCCCCATGAATCCGGGATGAAGTTTGTCTAGTTCGTCAAATGATCGCAAAACAATATAATATTTATGCCTGAGCTTCGCAAAATAAAATAAAACACGCTTTTCGGCGATGTTTTTAAACGGGAATTTAAACCTTATCTCCATCTACATAAAGAGTGTTATTGATAGCCGCCTAAGCCCGAATTTTACACGACGTGGTACATCACCATATTTATTAACATAATATTAACAATTACAATCACAAGAAATGTCCGTATGTACTTGAGAATTGGTAATACAAGTTCTGCCACATTCATTTCAGTAGAAATCTATATCTGAAAAGGCAGTTAAAATTCTTCATGCACACGTTGTCTCGTATGATATTTTCGCTTTCCCAATATTGTACGGAAATAGTGCGGCGGGGTCATCGTTCCTTCCTTACTTCGTTCCTTCCAATCCCACAATACCCACACTGTCCCACACCCCATGAAACTTCGCCTGAGTCTTTGCTGTCTGCCATGGTCTATTTAAAGGGAGACTGAACACGAGTTTCATCCAGCGTGGTTCTAGCTTCTAGTTGATGATTTATAGCATTTTCTCAGTAACAGTTAATTAATGCATTTTCTCGCATTAATTAACTGTTCCAGTCGCCATGATTTCTAATCATTAGCGAACCTTCTAAAAAGATTACGGACGGGTTGTTTCACACAGAATTTGAACAATTCATCAAATTTCGCAGTTAAGTGTGAGAGTTCTATAAAAGTTTGAAAGAATTCAATATTTAGACAACATTGTTTATTTTGTGTAGGAAAAGAAAACTGTGATTGTAAGAAATCTCTCGCTTCACGTTTTATGCCGTTTGAACATTGACCTAGTATACCCCGTTTGTACAATAAAAATATATAAATATTTTTAAATTTTCACAAGTCATCAAAAAATTCCCTCTAATTTGAATTCATTCACTTCGATAATTTTTAGGATTTTATCTATGGAATCAAATATGAATATTGTATTATAACTGTCACATCTATATATCACATATTTCAATTTGTAGGCGGGTATGGTACCGCTGTCGCGGTAAGCATTTTAAATTTTTTATTAACAATTTTTTTGGTAAAATTTTATAATAAAAACTTTTAATATAAACAGTTTAAAAAAAGTAGAGAATAATACAATTAGATTAGCAGATTAACCAAAAAAATCTCACATAGGTGTCGCCAGTTCGTCGGTATACTTGAGTATTTTTTAGACAGTTAAAAATTTACTCATAAACATACACTTTGTAGAAGATTAAAAAAATTAAATGAAATACATAAAAAATAAATTCAGTGTTTACTGAAATACATATTCAAAAGGGTTCCACGCCAACTGAGAATAAAGTCAACTCAACACCTCCTTGAAAAGTCATTAAAAGCTATGAAAAAATAATTTTAAATTAGCTGATAACCCTAACCTAACGTAACCTATTTAACCAGTTGTTTATATATATTTTTTATCACTCTAAATGACTTATCGTAGATGGTTCTGAGTTGGTTTCATTCCGAGTTGGCCGGTCACCGTTCAAAAGACATGTTCATAGAGATTAATAAAAATTTGTTAAGTTACAGTAGGATAATGAACATTGTCAATCCCTGTCTTATGTCAGGGTTGCCTGGGTTCATGGGGTGAGGGTTGTCTAAGTCTTGACGGCGTGAGTTTTTACCCACTTACTGTGTCGTGGACCGGATCGGAAGAAACTGGTTGAGTGAGACCTTTCGAACCGGAATTTCTCGACCCGTCGCCTTGCGCCGCAGTGGGAGGAATGGATTCATACGCCCATCAGTCCTGGACACATTGACGCCCAGATTCCTACCTATCCCCTTATACCTTTTTCCTTCCCAGAACCTCTCTCTCTACCTCTCTATTCTCTCCTTCTTTTCCATAAAAAGAACCTCCACACAATAAAAGAAATACTTATATAAATGCATAGACGCCCCAGTCAGTTACGTCCTTCAAAAGCTATAATGGAATATGATGTGTGTGGCTAATAATGTCCCTCCGAGGTTTGAAGGATTATTTCTTTATCAACTTAAAAGGGCTGTTTGGGGCAAAGGAGTTGAAAGATCTAATGTTAATTATGGACATCAGTTTTCTTTCAAATCGGCATAGATTACATTTCTTTTAATGTTCTATTCAATGATTATAATATATTTTGTAGATATAATGTACTTTCAGAAATACTGTGCAACTATTTATTTTGAAGGTTATGCTTCTAATTTAATTATTTTAACCCCTCAAATTTATTTGTTCGCTTTTCAGAACAACTCAAATAGATCTCGTAGAAATCCCTTGTTTCTCCCTTTCTGTCATGGTTAGAAATAAGATCTAAGCGGCGTTAGAAAGAGAAAACACCACGCATTATAATCAATTCTAAAATTTAACCACAAAACAATTAAAACGTAAACTTTTTTAACCAAAGATTCCGATTGCAATTTGAAAAAACAAATTGAAACTTTGGCAATTTTTATTTTTTATTTTTGCATTAAACGACAAAAAGTCAGTTGAATATAATGTTTATAATACATTAGCCTTATAAAATATGAGTGTGTTTAAATTTTTTTTTCGTTATCGGTAATTTAGTTAGGTGAGCCATTTTTAAAACATTTTATGTTTGCTTTCAAAATCAATATATATTTCATAAATTATATATTTATATCAAATTATAAAATTTGAAAGCGTATTTCACCACCTTTCAAAAACAGTTTTTAATTGTTGCAAAGCGGAAACATTTTAGCCTTCCTAAAAAATAGAGGCCTGAGGGTTAAAAAAATCGCATTTAAAAGTCTATACGGAAATCTACAATAATTATTTTTATGTTTTCCCGAACGTGGACCTTGAAATTTTCCGATGAGTCACATCCCAACAAATAATGATGTTTTGTCAGTCATCGGAAGTCATGACATTTTCTGGCGAATGACAGAGTCCATCGTCAAATGATATAGTAAAAATAAATGACAGCCGTTTTGTTTTTTACGAAACATCATATATTATTTTTTTAAGAAATTAACTTAAAATTGCTAATTGCGTGAAGAATTTTATTAAAGACTGGTGCAGACCCGTGTAAAATCACGGGATATTATTTTAGTAAATCTAGTTAGTCTGAAAATAACGCTTTTTTTCTACACTAGCTCCACTAGGAGGCCCTCAGGAATAGAAATCCCCCAAGGCCCACGTCATCTTTGCGAATGCCGTCTGGAGGATCTTTTTAGAAAAAGGAAGGAGAGGAAGTTCTGGTAAAGAAAAATGTACAAGGGGCGGGTAGGAATCTGGGGGTCAGTGTTTCCAGGAGTAACGAACGTATGATTCTATCCCTTTCACTGCGGAGGAAGAAAGAGTCGAGAAAGTCCGGCTGAAGAGGTCAAAAGGTCTCCCTTAACCAGTCTCTCCCAATCCGGCCTGCCACGCAGTAGATAGAGTCAAGAAAGTTCGACTGAAGAGGTCAAAAGGTCTCCCCTAACCAATCTCTCCCGATCCGGCCTGCCACGCAGTAGAGGGCAAACGCATCTGCCGCCAAGGCTTAGACAAACCACACCCTATGAACTACTGCTGGTGCTTTAGGTCGCACCAACCACTTGGGGCGACCTAAAGCAGGGGTTGGTCATGCAATAAATGGTTACCCATAACTGCTTCCCAAATTGATTTTGAAAATAGAAAAAACGCAGACCCCTTAAAAATTATGACCCTCACGACTTGTCAAGATTAACCATAAGAAATTTAAACAAAAGAAAGTACACATTTCCAATGTAGAACTAAAATAAGTTCCTGTAAAAAAAAAGTTCTATTGTAGGCAGGTACTTATTGCTTATCTGAATGAATGTCACAATCAGTTCCCATTTTGAAAATGACACTTACGGCGATCCAATTAGTTCAGGAAAAAAATGAAATCGGAATTCACGCCCTTTTACGGGAGGAGTTTAAAATTACTTTAGAAAAAGCTTTTGGAAAGGTTGAAAAAGGTATTTGAGATTTTTTTATTACAGGTTGATTTCGCCTGAAAAAAATTTTTTTACGCATTGTTTATTGCAATAAAACGGAAATTTTAAATTAATTTCACGGAACCAAGCGACGCGGAGTCCACACGTCCATTCCTCGCTCCGGCTGAGGGCAGAATGACAGAAAATGGGTGGGGTTAGTCAGAAGTTCTTTGGTGGACGGTATAGAGTTCACTTTGAAAATCCAAATTCGTCGACTGCCGGCCGTATTGTGAAATAACAACGTGAAAATGCATATTTTTTATTTTTATTTTGCGAAGTTCTGGCGTATGTATATTTATTTTTTTACGATTATCATAAAAGAAACTGAATTTGCCACATTATACAATAAAACCATATCCGAAAAGGGGTTTATACGTATGAGAGTTTGCACTTGAAAGTATTTTTTGTAGACCTAGTACTCTATTTTTTTCTAGGCTTATTAAAAGTCTTATTAAGAAATTGACCGATATTTTTAAGGGTCAAGATATGTTCTACAAGCTGTATTTAATTAAAGCATCTATAATACTCCTAAGCGATCGAATTTTCAAAACAAAACATATGATTTTGTATGATTTTGCATTATTTAGTATGTCTTCATCTTAAATTCAAAACACACTTAAATTATATCAGAGTTACAATCAAGCAGACCCACATCCGAAATTATTATGTTTGATAGTTCTACCTATTATGTATTAGTATGTGTTGTGTATTCCTATTGTTCGTTTATCGATGTGTGTATGTTGCTTTTTGGGCTATTGAAAATAGCTTTTACCAACTGCAGCTGTTGCATGCATTGGTATACGGTGTATTGCTTCTGGCGCAGCTTTAAGCTCTAAACAAACACTGACGTGACTTCAGGAGGGTTTAACATTCCACAGTTGTTAAAAGTTATAGGTTTTCCACGATCTAAAATAACAGCGGGTGACTAATCAAATCCACACCCGGAACGAATAGTTTCATAAGAATCCACGACAGGTCGTTAAGTTTCTAACATGTTGTAGATTCGTTCTTGAAAGGAACAAAACTGAAAATGCGAATGAAAATTTGTTTATTAATAACATATGATCATTTTTATGGTTGTTTTTGGTGAAATATCGCTTCGAAAGCACTTTAGACAACGAAATTGTACCTAAACTGGCTGTAAAATGACATTAAAGAATCTGTTTGCATTAGCTCCACGCGGGAGGTCTTGAAGAAAATAATTCCATTCAGGGCCTATGTCATCTTTGGGGATGCTGTTTAGGGGATCTTTTGAGGAAAGAAAGGATATAAAGTTCTGGGAAAGGCAAAATAAATGAGGGGTGGGTCAGTGTATCCAGAAGTGACGGACGTATGAATTCATACATCTGCCATAGGTCACCCCAACATCTCTGCCATAGGTCACCTCAAGTGGTTCGCTACGTTTGGTGATTTAGCAGGGGTGCCCGGGTTCATGGGGTGAGGTTTGTCTAGGTCTTGGAGGCGGATGACCTGGACATACTGAACCCCAGATTCCTACCCACCCCTTAAACCCTTTTCCCTCCCAGAACTCTCCTCCCCTTCCTTTCCTTAAAAAAACCCTCCACACAGCATACCTAAAGATGACATAGGCCCTGAGGGAAATTATTTTCCTCAGGACCTCCTGTGTGGAGCTCATGTAAAAAAAAATCTGCGGTGAAAGACGATGTTCCGAGTGGAGAGATCAAAAGGTCTCCTTCAACCGGTCTCTTCCGATTTGGCCTACCACGCAGCTGGTGGGCAAATGCATTCACCGTCGAGACCCGGACAAATCTCACCCAACCCGGGCACCCTTGCTAAGTCACCAAACGTAGCGAACTAGTTGGGGGCAGAGGTGTTGGTTATATAATAATATTTGACTTAACTGATTTATTTGCAACATTAAAATTCGTACAACAGTGATATTTAGATACTCTCCGTATCGCGCTGACAGACCACCATTCGGAATCGGTAAGTGAATTGCTTGAAATGGCAATAGCCGTGTTTTGTGACAAGATTTGCATATTTAGATATTTCACAAACATCCTTTTCACCATCTTCTTCTGTTGGGGACTTAAAAGAGATACACGCAAAGCGGAAGGAATGGGGAAAATCAAGGAGTGCCGAATTACCCTGTTTTCTTCCTTCGGTTTTCTAAGTTCGGTTGGTTCATCACATTCACCACTGAACTCGCAAGCTCACGACGTATCTTATCTGTTTCGACACGATCGAACAAGGGCTCCGTAATCAACATTCACAAAAAGTGTTGATAGCTCGATCATCAATTTTATTTATTTTTTATTCATTTTCTGGAAATCGACTGTTTACATTTTTTCAATTTGTACATGAGTAATATAGCCAAAATCAAACCAATTATAGATTTCTCCTTGCGACTTTACCTCTAATAAGACAGCATTATAAGGAATAAGAAATAATTAAATTTATAGGAAAGGAATATTAAGCCCAAAATTATATAAAACGAAAAATTACATAAAACAAAAATATATCAATAGGTACATTGGTAACCATAAGAAGACAGGTTATACATACTAATCAAATCATAACAGAAGTATAAATATAAACAATAGAAAAATAACAATATTCACGAAACATCAAAATTTAAATCCAGCCTGCTAGAATATTTTCAATAGGACTATAAATCTCCAGAATGTGCACTGTTATTTGTAAATTCTTACAGTTATGTTATGAAAAACACCCATCATATAGGACGTAATAGAGGTTAGTAATAAATTTATAATTTATAAACAAACTTTTAAAATACTATTCGTGTTTATCGTTGTAATAACAACAAAATTACTTTAACAAATTATACTTTGGTTAATATTTTAATTTGGTTACAAAAAGATTTATTTATTTATTTAAGGAACATAAACAGTTAGTAATATAATAAACATGAGAGGATGATAAAAAAACAGACCAATTATTAATGTTCACAGATAGGTATTTAGAAACAAGACTTACTAATGTAAACTAGAATATTTAAGAAAAATTAAGAAAAGAAAACAGAACTAAGCAGCAATTAAAAAAAATATAATAATAGCACAAATCTGAATTCAACAAATGATAAACCAATGCACAACAATAAAATAAGTGTGATTATAACTAAAACAATAGGTATTTGGTTTGGAAAGGGTAAGGGGAGGAGATATATAGTAAGATGCTATGTTATATTAAATTATCGAACTAATTTGCCTTTTCCGTGATAGTGTACCTAACTATCTGACATTACTTGTTTAAACCTGAAATGTTCCATGGTAACAGTATAAATTAGTTTGTTTCCTGGAATTGAATTCTGTGCAGAAGTTCTGACGATATGAATTCATATGTGCACGTCGGTAGCATGTATTTTGTTTTAAATAAACTTCGCTATATATTCAGCACATACACATTATATATTAAGAACCCATACATTATTATTGTTTGTTATATACGTATTATGCCAACTGCAGTTCAAAATCTTACTATTTATATCTCTCTTATTGTATAACGCTATACTTTTTACCTAACATCTTTACTTCTATGTACCATGTGTAATATCTATTCATGTTATCTTCGTCATTTAAACACACCAGTATGCACTAAATCATAAAAATGTAACTATGTATGTAAAAAGCCCATAAAGGCGTTAATGATTAATAAAATAAAATAAATAAATAAAAATCAAATAAATACTATTTTATGGACTTTTCATATTTGGTAAGTTCGCAATTGAAAATTTCCACTTTGGATAACATGTTATTGTAATTATTGCATAGTCTCTTCAGGAAAGAATTTTGTTTACTGTTCATTTCGTGTTAATCCACTTTGAACAGGATAAGAAGAGCGTGACGATAACTATCATCTTAACATGTTGACACGATTGTATTTAGTCGGCATAAATAGATAGGGAAAAAAGTGTGTGTGTATAGGATTTACAATTTTGGAAAAAGGTACAAGGATGAATCCTAGCCTCAAAATTCACCAGATTGGAGATGCCATAGTCCCATTGGCTCGGAACTGTTGATAAATTTGTGCGGTATTCTCAGAAAAACTTCATTTCCACGTTAATCCACTTTGAACAGGATAAGAAGAGCGTGACGATAACTATCATCTTAACATGTTGACACGATTGTATTTAGTCGGCATAAATAGATAGGGAAAAAAGTGTGTGTGTATAGGATTTACAATTTTGGAAAAAGGTACAAGGATGAATCCTAGCCTCAAAATTCACCAGATTGGAGATGCCATAGTCCCATTGGCTCGGAACTGTTGATAAATTTGTGCGGTATTCTCAGAAAAACTTCATTTCCACGTTAATCCACTTTGAACAGGATAAGAAGAGCGTGACGATAACTATCATCTTAACATGTTGACACGATTGTATTTAGTCGGCATAAATAGATAGGGAAAAAAGTGTGTGTGTATAGGATTTACAATTTTGGAAAAAGGTACAAGGATGAATCCTAGCCTCAAAATTCACCAGATTGGAGATGCCATAGTCCCATTGGCTCGGAACTGTTGATAAATTTGTGCGGTATTCTCAGAAAAACTTCATTCTTCATTATTAATGGGCATGACTTTGAAGATACGAGTTTTGAGTTTCATCTTGAATTTTGGGTGTTTCTCATCAATCTCATCTTGGGTGTTTCAGAATTCAGTTTTGATTCATGCGTGATTCTATTCCAAGTTTTGGAATGTGATATGTCGATCGTCCAGTTGATTAGTCAGACATCTCCGAAAAATCGAAATTTGAGTTGAGTATGTAGTTATATGTAAAAGTGAACCCTCTATCTGGTACAATACTCAGATTACTCATAAACACCATCAAAACAATTATTTTGCATGAAACTTGTAGTGAATTAAACAAAATATGTAGGTTTTCTGGGCCACTAGTAGGATATTTCAAGATGTCATACTAATGGACCGGACCTTTAAGCCTCCCTAAGCCTAAAATATTGCTTTCTTCATTATCTTAAAACCTAGTATTCGGATATGTCTGACTAATCAACTAGACGATCGATGACGGCCAGCGTAGTCCAGCGGTAAGCCTCTTGACTCGCAATCCGAAGGTCGCGGGATCGAATCCCGGCGGTGCAAATAAATTTTATTTATTATTTATTATTTTAACTTTATGAGTAAAACCTCAAACTGTAATATTTAATTAAATGAAGACATTATGATCGAAACTCAATCGAAAATCTGGAAACAGAAAAATCAGAAAAAGATATTGGCACCTCTGGGACTCGAACCCACCTTACGACACCTTAGCTCAGTGGATAAGAGCGCCCAACCCGGAAAGTAGGGAGGTCCTGGGTTCGAGTCCCAGAGGTGCCAATATCTTTTTCTGATTTTTCTGTTTCCAGATTTTCGATTGAGTTTCGCTCATAATGTCTTCATTTAATTAAATTTTATTTGATTAATTGTGTTATTTCACAATTTATTCATTTAAAATAATTTATAGTTTATTTGTGGCACGTTCCATAGTGGAAGATACTCTCAGTATCGCCCTGGTGTAAGACCACCATTCAGAATTGAAACGTTGCTTAAAATGGCTTAAGCCGTGTTTGGTGATTAGATCTGAATAGCCAGGTACTTCCCCACCTTCCTCTTCCCTATCTTCTTCTCCTCCCCAATACCTTCAGCCTCACAACATACCCCAATTGGGGATGCCATAGTCTAACTGGCTCCAGAAGGGAGCAGTTGGAACTCTTGCGCGGTATTCATATAAAAATTTAAAAAATATTCCGAAAGTGCAATCATCTAATTTACCATCTGAAGTGCGTTTTGGTTCCATCAACATTCCGATAGCTGATAATATTACCGATCTAAGAAATTACTATCGTAAATTGATATTAATGAAAATTATTTTTTTAAACAATTTTGGAAAATCATGAAAAGATTTAAAAAAAAAAGTAATTGCACTTTTGAAAATAAAATTTTCATGTCGAAAAAAGTAACCTTTTACACAAGATTCTTCAAGGTCTGGTGAAGTTCTAAATTGTGACTCTTATAATGTTTAATAAAGCAAGAATAATTGGCACAACGACCAGCCATATATTATTCTAAAGCCAGATTTAGATTCAAGGTAAATATCTAAAATTGCGATTACGATATTATATTTTTAGCAGACATTTTCAATAATTATAAACACACTACTCAATTTCAAGGGAACTTTTAGAATTTCAAAAGAATATTTTGTACCTCAAATATATAAGATAAAGAAGAGGGTGGAGCAAGGGCGTAGCTGTAGCATTCATATGGGGGGAATCGGTTCTAAGGAGGGGTGTTCGATACCCTGGAGAGAGGACAAAGAAGAAGGGGAGGAGGGGGAGTGGGACAATTTATTGGAAAGTTTTTTGGGACCTCTATTAAACTCAACTTATTAATTAGACCACATTGTAAAAAGAGATGATGCAAATAATATTGATTAAAATAATAATATTTGGCTTATTTATAAAGCGCTATTTTTATGAAAAATCATCTCAAGGGCGGTGACCAAACAATACAACTTACTTAAAATACAGCATTCTGCCACGACAACACCACAAATACCCTGATTTGCCATTATAACACCACCATTGCCGTGCAGGAGGCAGGGTGTTTGAGTTACTGCGTATTGGCCTCTCATTCAAATATGTTGTATCTCTACAAAGCCAGTTTTTTAATAAATGAATCTAAACTTTTTTGACATTTTGTTAGTACCCTCGCGAACTAACAATAGGAACAATCCAAAATTTCGTATATTGTTTGATCGAGAAATAATTTTATATTATGAATAATTTTTGAACAAAATTTAAATGAATTTTTTTTTTATCCAATCTTTTAATCTAACCTTTCACCAAACATGAAATATTTATCACATTTAGTCAAAGTCATTTATCTCAAAACTAGCTTCTCGGAGAAACAACATATTGCCATTACATGGGCGCTATCGGTAAATGCTTTTGTTTTCGCAAATAACTTTTTTCTGTCATCACAACTTTGAAATTTGTGAAGTAAACAAAAGCAGAATACAAATTGATAAACCATGTAAGCTATTATTATCTCAAGAACGCGAAATAATTTTGGATAATTTTTTTATTTTATTTACAAACTAGCTTTTCCCCGCGGCTTCGCTCGCATGTTATTACGGGAAATTACTGTAACGCTTGAACTTATCAATTATCCCCCCTTCTCCTCACCCCCACCCCCTCCCGCATTCCATACATTCATTCCCTTACATTCAGTTTTCAAACATCTCGCCTGCCACCTAAATTTCATAAAGCTATAGCTCAAAGAAAAAAAGAATTATCCAATTTTGTTAATTCGTTCGGAATTTATGCGCTTACAAACATTTCGGATGTTTATTTTTAATGAAATATTATGAAGTTTGTTAATATAATTAAAAAATTACACTATTTATTATTCAGTCTTTATAATCGTTACGAATTATATTTTTAATGTAGGAACTCTTATTTGACATTTATTGCAAAACAGAAGCTTGTCCAAAAAAAAAACGAATTCTGATATTTGAATTTTCTGCAGTAGTAGCTGACCAGTAGACTGAGTATCTACCAGCATAGAGCCCAAAAATATATCAACATTGTTTCCATAGAAAAGATTTTTTTCTGACGTTAGCAAAAACTGGCTTTTGTTAGCGACAGAAAACGTATAACAAATATAATATATTAATATTTATAATTTCATAACGCCAGAGCTTACCATCGTACACAACCTGTAGTCTGCGCATATAATTTAGCTTTATATTGGTGAAAGAATTATTAAAGTCTTTATATTGTGTTATGCGTGAAAAGGTCATAAACGAACTCGAGCAGTTTCGCATTTATAATATTAGTATGGATAAAGTTACTGCTTCAGGAAATCGAGTGAGGGATTTTGGCGCGGCGATATACATATTTTTGGAATTTCAAATGTTTATGGTGTAGTTAATTATGTATAAGAATATACGTGGGTTTCACGACGCCTTCCCTACTCATAAAATAATTACACACATGGGAAGAGTAACCGTAATTTTCTAACACATAAAAATTATGTGAGTCCAATTTGAAGTTGATAAACAATTATTAAAAGTTTTTTTTTATTTTATTTTTTTTATTTTTTATTTTTTTTATTTTTTATTAAAAGTGGTGTTCCAAATTGTAGACTCCGCGTCTGGATGCAAATAAGTACTGGTAATAAGTGTAATAACTAATGTTTGTACATCAGTTTGGTAGATTTTTAAATGTGTTTTTTAACATCATATACCTCATTGAAGATTTGATATTATAAAAAGGAAATTCGGGCAAACTCCGTTTTTTAATGTTGTTTACGTCTGTGTCTCAAATAAAGTTGTATATTCTAGTAATGTTGACTTTTACACGAAAACATGTCGGATTTTGATGAATTTTCTCAGCATTTTGGTTGGCAGATCTATCCCATATTCCTATTTCACATATATTTATTGAAACGTTAATGCATTTAAAAGTTCGATTTGATATTTAAAAAATTGTGTCAAAAAACAATTTTATAAAAAAAAAGATAAACAACGACATCATCTCGTCTCCATATACTTCAGGGTACAATTTGTCACAAGGGTCTGTGTTATCTTTGGGGACGAAAGGGTAAATCTTGATCTTGTAGAAACCCATATTGTTGGGGAAGATACAATTTCATAGAATTTGAACAATCCATCAAAGTTAAAATTCAAGTTATTTATTTATTTACCAAAAACGGTTTAAACCAATTTAACCAATACATTGCAAAAGCGATAAAAAACATTTTGTGCGAGGCAAAAACTTTCAAAGGGCATCACCGTTTATAAGTTATTTCTGTGAAAGTTCTATTCAAGTTCTGTTATTATTTCATCATGGGCTGGTAGTTCAACAGATTTTGAATAGGACTTTACAGAACTTGAACATTAACTTTTAAATTTGATGAATTTTTCATATTCTATGAAACAATCTTCCTTAGCGTTCAGTCGTTCTACAGTCGAGTTGTTGAGTCGTAAAAACAAACAGTTCTCTTGCAGAGAATATCATTCGTCTTTGAATGTTGGGCACGCCGTTTTGGATATCGCTAGTTCTTCGCTTCAATATCGGTTGAACAAAGAGCAGCATTCCCATCTGCCTTTAAATTAAAGTTTGTCCATTATTTTTTGCATCATTTTTCGTTTTCTCATCACAGGGAGATTATTTTATTGTACGAAGCTTTAATTGAGGTCATTGCGAGAGAGATCTTCATTTAACTTTAACAGCTGATAAACCTGGCACATCTCACCCTTCAGTCTGTCTCGTCCGTCTCATCTCCTGACTCTGTTATTGTCTATTGGTCCATTGTACTCAGAATTTAGTCATCCAGGGCCGCTTTTCCCATCCGTATATAAATTTGATCCAACCGACAAATGCATTCGACTCTTTGCCGAAATAAACATGACTTTTTCACCGATAAATAATCAATTTCACCTTTGAACGCTCGAAATTTTTTTGAGTTCGATTTGGAAATTTCTCGCCTTCTTTCAAAAAATCATAAATAAGAATTTTAATATGTAACACGTAAACTGCTTATAGTATTAGAGAGCCATTAAATGTAGCTTTATGTTTGTGTTTATCGCATATTTTTAGAATTTTTATAGAAAATTATAAAAAATCATTAAATTTATAAATGCTTGAAATCTCCGTATTGTTTATTTCAAAATTGACTTACATAGTATTTGGAAATTACTAAATAATATGAATTCTGTTTGTTGTCTATGAAGCAGTTGATAATCACAGATATAAATTTAAATTCGAACATAATTTTTTTAATATGTAAACACATGATCAATGATTTGTAAGAAAAAATTTTCAATAATTTCGGTTCTCTGAATGTCAATAACTAAGAATTCGGAAGAGATGTGAGACTTGTTTTGTTAAAAAGGAAAATGTAAAATTATTTTTGAGATTAAACGAAGATAAATGCAATGCGCAGGAATTTTTGTAATATTTCAAATAAATGTTTTAAAATATATCTTCAAATTGGCCACATTTTGTCGAGAGGACGCTCGAGGGTGTTTGCAAATTAGCCAAAACGTGGTATACATTGATGATTTAAGAGTATTTTAAAATTTTACTCAGAACTCAAGATCAACCGGATATCTTACGCTGTCCCCTGTGCATGATGCTTGCCACACTTCTCAAACATTTTTGATAAATATTTGGCTTAAATAATAGAGTCTAAATATTTATTTGATGTTGTACAGGTACGGTTGATATAGGTGTCAGGAATACGTCTGAGATTTCTGTGGGATAATTAAATTGTTATTTTTTATTTTATTCCAGTAAAATGAAAATTACATTTTCACTCATTTAACTAGAAATAACAAAACACATTAAACTAAACTAAAAATAATAGTACAGTGCTATTATATTTCATTATTTTGTTTTTCAAGAATAAAAATGAATAATTTTTTTCTAAATTTGCCCAGCTTTTCTTCGTTTTTAATGTCATTTGGGAGGCAATTATACAAGTTGCCCTCTCGTAACCAATGGATTGTTTACTATAAGTAGTGTGGATGTTGTCGCGTAAAGTATTTGTGTATTTGGGATTTTTTAATGAATTATTTGTTTGTACGTATGAGTTTATTGTTTATTTTGGATATGCGTAGACATGTATTGTATTCATGTAGTTTTCTTAATTTTAATAGTTTTGTTTCCACACTTAATTTTTTTATGGATGTTCTGGACGTGTAGTGAAATAGTTTTTTGATTACTTTGTTTCGTATTATCTGTAATTCATTTATGTATGTTTCACATGCGTTTCCCCAAACTTCAATTAAATAATTTAAAATTGAGTGTACGACACTATAATATAAACCTAATAGACATCAACAATCCAATAGACTGCATTGTTTTACATTAGCTCCACACAGGAAGCCCTGAGGAAGACAATTTCCCTCAGGGCCTATGTCATCTTGAGGATGCTGTATGGAGGGTATTTTTAAGAAAGGGAAGGATATGAAGTTCTGGGAAGGAAAAACGTTTGAGGGGCGGGTTGGAATTTGGTGTTCAATGTGTCCAGGAGTGACGGACGTATGAATCCATCCCTCCAATTGCAGTGCAAGGCGATCGAGAAAGTCCGGCTGGAAAGGTCAAAAGGCCTCCCTCAACCAATCTCTCTCCATCCGACCCGCCATCCAGCTGGTGGGCTGACACATCCGCCGTCAAGACCCGGAACATGAACACAACACCCCATGAACCCAAACCCATGCACCAAACGTAGTGAACCACTTGGGGCGACCTATGGCCGAGGTGTTGGTTATTCAATAAATAGTTCCCGGGGCGGCGGTACCCACACCCGCCTCCCAAATTGTAAATAGTAATAGAATGAGACATTCAGAGATTTTCAGTAGACGTTAACGCTCGTGATCTCTTGTGTCCCCAGTAGGGGACATTAGTAAATATCGCGTAAAAAAATAAATTTGTCGAGTGCGGCAAACTTTCAATAGCTACAGAACTCTATCCGTAGACAATACATATACCACGTCGTGTAACATTTGGAATCGGACCGCTAACAATAACACTCCTTTATGTACATGGCGACAAAGTTTAAATTCCAGCTAAACACATGCCGCCTGTTTTTATAAAAAAAAAAAAAAATCGCCCAAAAGTTTTATTATGTAGTGTAGATAAAAATATTTAAATGACTTAATAATTTTCTAACTATAACTTAATTTCCAACAATATACAACAAAACCATAACCGAAAAAAGGATTGTGCGTAGGAGATTTTGAACTAGTAGTTTTTATAGATCTGATACGTAGGGCTTATAGAAAAACCAAATATGAGCGATTATTGAGGCCAAGATCTGTTCTACTCGCAAAAATGTATTTATAAGCATTAAATAAGTATTTAAAAGCAATCAAATTTTCAAATCAAAATCACGTGATTTTGCATTACTTCACTTAGGGCTCCGTTTCCAATAAATATTTTCTTAATTTGTCAAACAAGATACACAATGTCTTGGAATTTTTTGAATTATTTTTTTTCTAATAAAAGTACCTAAATGGTTTTAATTATTATCTACTTCAAAGAACCGCTGCTTTCGGCTTTCGGAGAAAACCTCAAGAAATATTTTGCGAAAAAATCTACATACAAATGATTTTTTTCATTTATTGGACAATTTCAAGAGTCAATATTATACATCGAAGTAATATATTGTCATATTTTTTGGAGTCGGTTTATTTTATTAAATTAATGAAGATTACCAATGCAAAATGTCATAGCACGATTACCAATGCAAAGTGGCAGAGTTACCTGATGTAATCTCCGTATATGCAACTACAAGCATCATGTACTGCAACAGATTCTATTCACAAAAAATGATTCAGCTTAAATTGAAACCCAGAAATAAACTGTTAGAGAATTTCACGTAATCAGAGCTCGCTTCACCAATAATATATTGTAATATCCCTGTTATAATAACGTGATATAATTCACACAAACATACCGCAACGCCCACCGAAATTAATATTTTTTTTCTTACGTGGGAGGCAAGTTTCTTCCCACCTATGTTTTCCACCGAAAGCTCACACATAATATTGTTCGCGTCTTCAAATAAGTGTGTTTTTTTAATATTTCTAACTAATGGTGCGAAGTATGTTCTAGAACCATCACTGGGGAAGATACAAAAGAACGATTCAATCAGTTTGGTTTGGAGTTGGTTTGAAGCCAAGTCTACAAAGTTCTATCTACTATAATAATGCATTGTATCTACATTTATTTTTATAACATATAAAATACGGTGACCGGGCAGTTGATCCAAAGCTGTCCCAAAATTATAATTATCATACAATTATAATTTTGGTACATTATTTACCAACTTCAAAACAAAATCTTTTGATTTTTTTTTAATGAAAACAAATAACTTTGTGTACACCACCATTTAATTAACAATATCAACATGTTTCGAAAATTATGTTTTCTTCGTCAGGATAATAAGTTAATAAAAAATAAAAAAAGACAAACAAAAATAGACAAATTAGAATATAGACAAACTATTAGAAAGGAGAGGTGATTCATTACTTAAAATATCAAAAAAAACAATTATATAAAATAAAATATAAAAATTATTTTAGGATGGGTAAAAAATTACATTAACATTATAAAAAATCTTTTAAAACAAAACAGGATGTCTAAATAACAAAATAAATTATTATAAATATAAGTATTAATACGAAAATAAATTTAAAAGATGGCTATTTTTAAAAAACGTTTGGTTATTTATAATATTTAATTTACTATTAACACTTTTCCTAATTTCTAAAATTTCTAAATTATCTAATCTTATACGCGTTGTGTTAGTGTGTAAAATTTTTAAACCTTTATTAATTATATCAAAAGAATGACCTGTTTCCAAAATGTGGTTAGCATATTCTGAATAATAATTATTATTTAAACATCTTTTAATTTTTTTATTTAACTCCACACAGAAGGCCACGAGGAAAACAATTTTCCTCAGGGTCTATATCATATTTGGGGATGCTTTGTGAAGGGTATTTTTGTGGAAAGGAACGAGTGAACCTGTGTCTTGAAAAGTTTTAGGAAGGAGGAAACACGAAAGCCGGCAAATACGTTAAATAGGTGGGCAAACACATCCGCCGCCAAGACCTAACAAACTTCACCCCGTGAACGTGCCCATGAACCCAGGCACCCGTGTTAAGTCACCAAACGTAACGAACCACTTGACGGAACCTATGACAGTGTTGGTTATCCAATAAATGGTTCCCGGGACGGCGGTACCCATACCCACCTCCCAAATTGACAATGTACTGAAATAAAGCATTTATTTATCACGGAAGTAAAGAGAATTCAGATATTTTTAGACTGTTCGGTATCAGGAATGCCTTTCAAAGCGATTGATTGATAAACCGATTCAATTGATGTACGATATTCTGAATATAAGTATGAAACATGCATAGAATTGTCAATTGTCATTTACGCATTGCAATATCAAGAATTTTAATTGAGCGCATTCGTTGGCGTTGTATGTAACTTCAATTGGATTTAATAATGCCAAGATGCATTAAAAAAGATATTAATGGACAAGACAATTAATAAACATTAAAAAATGGCTACTATTTTTCCTACCCCTAAATCAACGCCTACGTGAAACCGCAATGAACCTGCGTAATATAATTTTTACTTTCAGGGTCAGATGCGATAAAACGAAATAACATTTTTTTTTGTAAAGCCTCAATTACATTAAGCTAGTTTACAAGCTACTAGCTGGTAAGTTTAAAAGCGGGTGAATCGGCGAGTGAGATTGTCATGATGACACACAAAACTGTTTACTTGCTCAGTAGCATCAGTAGCAGCTAAAATAACGACTCCCGCGCCATGCAACTCTGTCGACATTTTGTAGAAAACTTGAATTCGCAGCGCTAACCAGAAGCGAAAATAACGGCTGCCACCCGAACTAATTCTGAGAAACGAAATCTGCTCTTCCTGGGGCCGCCATCTTTAGGCAAACACTAGCGAGTAGCGAGTAAAGTTGACCATCTTTCAACTGTTTTCGTAGATTGTCCACAATCTGCTAGTTAGCAAGTAATACGATGACACTGAGCTAGTTTACTAACAGATAGTGAATTTACCAGATAGTAACTTGTAAACTCGCTCTATGTCATCGAGGCTCAAGAAACAAACAGCTTTTACATAATGTACAGTGATAAATATACAAGTGAATTGAAGTCAAGCCACATAAGTTTCTTATGCCAAAGTTCGTTGGAAATGAAGTTTTAATATCTTAAAATTAATTTTGGGTTATAGGAAGGCCAGAGGAAGAGGAATAAAGGAAAAGGATAGGAGATGCTCCCGATACATGCCATACTCTCATATTAATAATCGATCGTACGCGCTACTTCATATCGATATTTCTTTTGGTTATTACTAAAAAGGTCAATGCTGTGAAATTTTATATTATATTGCGCACATATGTACATGAGGAAGTGGGGAATTTTTTTATAATATTTGTTCTCCACGAGGGCATATAAAATAAATCGGATTATCGAGTCGATCTTGATGGAATATGAACATTTTTTAAGTTGGTAAGCTCTGGCGGGTCCAGGCCATTATTTAGAATTTTAAACAATAGGATTTGATCGAAAATTAGACGTTGTGTTTGGAGGGAGTAAAAATGTGAAATTTAATGGATTCGGTATAATTTGAGAAGTGTAAGTTTAGTTTATAATTTATGTGTTTAAATTTTTTTTTAATTCTCTCTATTCTTTCAATATGGGTTTGTTAAGGAGTCCAGATTGGTGTACAGTATATTGTACTACGGAAATTACTACTAAAGAAATTGTAATGCCCTGCATATCATTTTCCGTGCGACCCCGTTACCCCCTTCCCCTGTCGCGTTCTTCTTCCACCTCCCGCCTCCCCCCCCCCTCCCGCGTTCCCGTCACTCCTCCCGCGAAACCCCCCTCCTTCGTTCCCCTCCCCCCTTCCTTCGTTCCCCTCCCCACCCTTCTTCTCCACCTGCTACTAAACTACATGAAATACACACACATTTTTCACACAACTTGCGCGCCACCCATCAGATGAATGGTATGGGAACTAGAAAGATAAGAGACATGAAGGTTTATTTAAAGTTTATTCTTCATGAGAGATTCTGGGCTCGTGTAATAGTGACAACCGTCATCTTTTTATTTTTCTGTGTCAAGACATAATACAATTTTTCTTTTATATTTTCATTTAGATTATTAATCTAATCTTCTTCAATGATATATTACAGTGATGGGAATAACCTCGGATATATATCTTCAAAAGTTATAAAAGACAGTTACTCTAATAAAAATTGAATTATGTAACTACCTACTTCTTTCAAACCTTGCAAGGCAAGTGACGTTGACTTTGAGTGATGATGCATTATAAATGTTGTAATATGAGTTTGGAAGTATTTTAAGTGGATAAACATAATTATGCGAGTACAGCAAAGTGCAACTTCAGCCAATCTGTCATTTCTCGGAATAGAAAGAGCTTACGAAATGATTTATAACAACCAATTTGTGAAATCATACAAACGATAATACAAGCAATAAATCGGTTAAGCTGACATTGACATTTTTGAATTACCTAAAATTTGTAAATCATAGTTTTTATATTTTGTCATAATTATTGTAACTTTAATAGCACTATTTTATAATATCGGGTCATAATTATTCAAAGTAACAATCATTTCACCACTAAATTTTACAGTGATAAAGATGCATATGGTTATTGTATGTTAACGTTATTCCTTCTGTATTACTTGCATTGTTTCAGTGCGATTTTGTACAAACAATCCTTCACTAAATGCAAAATATATAATTTTCTAGGAAAAATTTATTTTGGTTTGTGTCGTTCGCGAAACAGAGATTTTACCTTTCTGAAAGGATTAGTTAGCTTCTAGTTAATAAAACTTGTAAAGACATTGCATTTCTAAATCATTCTGATCCCCCTGTTTTGTAAAGCCCGTAATTATTTTAAGCTTTGTTACATAAGAATAAAACACTACAATAATTAATGTGTGGTGTTACAATAGAGTTCTATACAATCCGCGTTGTCTTAAAATCCAAGATATTTCTGATCCTTTTTAAGAATCCATCTTTTTTACCAATTTCTTGGTTACATATTTTGAATGTTTGTCAAAATTTAATTTATCATCTAATATTACACACAAATAATGAATACTGCTAACCCTTTCTATATTTGTTTATATTTGTGTTATCATTTTTTATTTTTACTCATTTCCATCTTGGCTATCAACAATCAATGACTTTATTTTCATAACTCAAATTTTAGTTTTCCAATTTTGATTTAACTAAAGCGTTAAATAATTGAAATCAATTTATATTTTCTCAATGGCAACCTGTAATGTATAATAACTGGCAATGTATAATAATGCTAACAGAGGAAATAATTTTATGTGCAAAGCTTTAAAATTTTAACAATATCATTCATATATATAATGAATAACAGTGGACCTAAGACAGAACCCTGTGGAACACCTTTATTAGTATGATGCCGTTCAGATATTATACCACCATATGTTTTACTCATGTTTTTTCTGATAGATTGAGTGAAAAACACTTATTTTCTTTACGTCAATTCCAATTTTTTTAATAATCTATCTCTATTGATTGTTTAAATTGTTTTAAGTCTAAAAATACTGCAATACTTTATCTGTTTTTATCTCCAAAATTTTTCAATTCATGTTGTACATATTTAATAGCGGTTCTTAAGAAAATTTATTTCAAAAACCAGATTTTGGTTGAACTAATATCTACCTAGACTCAATTAATTTAGTTTACTGCTATTTTATAATGTATTCAAGAATTTGTTCATATGTGAGCAACAAACCATTTATCGATATAAAGTCGAAAAAGTTTTTTGGGTTTTTAATTTTCGTTTTTTTTTTACATGAACTCCACACTGGAGGCCCTGAGGAAAATAGTTTCTCTTGGGGCCTGTGTCATCTTTCGGGAAACTTTGCAGGGGGTATTTTTTGGAAAGGAAGGAGTGAACCTCAATTATAACATGGGTATTTTTGGTAGATAATATTAGCGACTCTCAAACGGAAATATGAAACAGAAAAATCAGATGAAGATTCAGTCGTATCTCGTTTGAGGGTGGCTAATATTGTCTATATAAAAATTTGAGGTATTACTCATTTATATAAAAAATAAAAATATTCATTCAGCCTTAAGAAAATTAAGATAATATTGAGTTGAAGTATGATACAGTTAAATATGACCGAAGGGGATAGGGTTGAATGGTTAGAGCAGAGCCCCAGTAAAGCTAAAGTCCTGGGTTCAATTCCTAGGTGCGACCGAATCTTCTCCTGATTTTTCTGTTTCAAATTTTCGATTGAGAGTCGCTAATATTGTCTTCATACGATTGTACGATACGATTGTTTCCCCCAGCCAGGAGCACTCCTGCCTCGGCGAGACCGGACACCGAGGGGCACTGATTTGTTAAGACTTGTAACACGTGCTCCGAGGATGGAAAAGAGGTTGGAGTTTAATCGACCGGTATACATGGCAACTTTTTTTTTGAACTCCGTTCTGTTCTGTCCCATAGCCCCATTAGGGGGGGGGGGGGGGTATGACCTCGTCTCCGCATACGGAACCAGTGAAGCGAACCCGGAGTGCTGCCTCTCAGACCAGGGGAAACCAGCCACCCCTGGGGAAAGTTGTTGGTCTGAGGGACGTCCGTGCGAGCTAGGGGACCTTCCGCCCTGCCTCCGACAACCCGACGCTGACATCCTCTGGGTCTTCGGGCGTCTAATCCCCCCACTTCCCAATTACTTCTCGTCGAGGCACCACCGGGAAGTCGGCTTAAGGGCGCGGAATCCGAACCTTGTATCCGGCCTGCCCGATCTCCGACACACTCAACAGGACTGCCAGGCGATCTGTGATGGCCGCCTCCGTTTTCTGGATCTATCATCCATCTTTTTTTTTTGGTTATTTTTATTTTATTTTATGTCTTGTGCTATTATGTGCATAAAGGTCAGGCAGGGTAGGCACAATGCCTACTTTTGTTTTTATTTTTTCCTTACCCAAAAGAGGTTCAGGTGATATTTTATACTTTTTTTTGATACTAACATTGTTCATAGCAAGCACTTGCATACTGCTGCCTAACAACGTATGCGGGCACAATGGAGGTCTAGTTTCGTTTATTAAATGTAGATTCGTTTTTATAAAAAAAAATTAGAGTCCTTGCAAGAGCCTTGAAGGGGTAACCATCTGTTACCTATACCAGGGCGGGTAAGTGGTGGGTCCTCCAATGTGGTATACATGGCAACCCAATAAGCCAATATTGAAATTTAGTATGGGCAGGAATAAAGGAATGGATTGAGAATTTTTTTATTTATTTTTATCCTTTCTTTATGTCTTCCTTCTTCTTGTCTATTCTCGGCTCTTTTTGGATCTTCTTTGTCTATTTCTGGCTTTTCTTGGATACTCTTGCCGCTTCTTGAATCTTCTTGCCTCTTCTTGACTCTTCTAGTTTCCTGTTGGGTCTTTTCGTCTCTTCTTGTCTCTTCTTGGATCTTCTTATCTTTTCTGGGCTCTTCTTGTCTCTTCTGGAATTTTATCATCTCTTCTTGGCTTTTCTTTTATATTCTTGGATCTTCGTGCCAGAGTCGCTAAAATTGTCTTCAGTGATTTAATATTTTTCTTTAATTCTTTAATTATGTCATCACAAAGTAAAAACCTACATTTTTTCAACCTTGGAAGATATTCTTCTCAGTCATCACAGAAATATTTTTAACTCAATTTCAATTCGGACATATTAATAAGTGATTTCTATTCGTGCTAACGTTATCTAGAAGTCAGGACGACGTGTGATGGCGTTTCCTCCCGATCGTGTTTGGCTCAGTTTCAAAGATACGACGGGTACCTAGATGAAAATACTTGTATTGAATCTATTTTGATTGCCTTTACGATCTACGATTGCTGACGTTTTAATGTTGTATAGGTATTACATATTTCGTTGTTTATACGAGACGGTGCCAATGTATTTTAAAAGTACATTACAGATGAACCTTTATTACGTATACCTACCTGCCTAAGAGTATAATAATAATAACATTAAACTAATATCTTCTTCAGTAGAACGGTAGACTTCGAGTTCAAAGAAATATTTTTCAAATTTTTTTTTTTTAATAAATCACAACCAAAATTACCTCTGAACTCGTAAGATTTGCAAGTAGGTAGTTAAATATCTACCTTCTTAATTATAAGCCATAAAATATTTATAATTAACACGATGGTATAACTTTGTTTAATTCCACTTTTTATTTTCTTATCCAACTAGTTTCGGTTCAACCTGAACCTTCTTCAGGGAAGAATAAAAATATACTAAACATAATACAGATATTCAGATATTACATGTTAATTAGAAGAGGGAGAAAGGACATCAACTTAAGTGGGGGCGAGGAGGGGAGGTGGCTACGAGGGAGGGGTGGAAGTGGGCGGGGCTAGTGGAAATATTTAAAAAATGGGGCTGTTGGACAAATCTAATTGTTTATTAAGTAAATTAGTTTTATTTATTTTAATGACTTTTTTATTTCAAGGGCTTCAAGATTATTAAGGCGTAGACCTATCCCATTTCTGTGTAAAATATCTATGCCGGAAGATTTATTAAAAGAGTGATCTGTATCTATTAGGTGGGTGGCGAATCCTGAAAACCCTACACTGTTTAAACATCTCTAGCGTTCGACCACCCTTGTGTGAACATTTCTAGCCGTTTTACCGATGTAAAATGCTGGACAATGCCAATGCAAATGCTGGACATTTAAGTTTATATATGCCAGAATGGCTTAAATTATTTTCTTTATCTTTAGAATTAATTAACAGTTTACCAAGGTTATTATTAGTGTAGAAGGCAGGTTTAATTTCGATAGGGAATTTAGAAACACAAGAGGATGAAAAATTATTTATGAATAAAATTCTACGCCAACCGTGGTTTTTATTGTCTCTACTGTTGGATGTATTATTATTATAAAGGAATTTATTGGTAGAGATGAAATTAAGTTTTTTTTAAAGAATTCTATCAATTAGGCTGTGGAGGTATCCGTTATTTAATGCAATAGATTTAATTTTAGATAATTCTTCAGTAAAGTTAACGTTATATAGAGGAATAGTGACAAGTCTATGAATCATAGAATGAAATGCAGAATGTTTATGGGAAATTGGGTGGTTTGAAGTATTGTGGATTACGGGGGTGGTTTGAAGTATTGTGGATTCTTCCCTGAAGAAGCTTCAGGTTGTGATGGTTCAGTGTTGTTTGAACAAGTAGACGAGGAAATTTTTTTTAAAATATTTAAATTCGATCATATTACTGACCTCTGTTGGGTGTGTTTGAAAACGAAATTGAAGGAGTCTGTAATAAAATACGGGTTAATTATCGCGTGGGAGGTGCTAGACTATCGGAGATGTAAAACGTTGGACAAATTGGAAATGATAAATTAACAATTATTTTGAACACAACGAATAGCGAGAGAGAGGCGGAGCTAAAGGCGTTTATCTGGTTCTGGTTCTCACGAAGTCCATGGTATGGAATGCAGACCCTTATGAATTTGATCATAACTCACTTCATGATGACCAAAAATAAGAAATTGATAACTGTTGAAATTCGGGACCGAGACTCTATTGAGATTTTGAAAAAGATCGTTCAGGAAGTAGATTTTGGGTTAATTATGAACTTTTGCGTTTCAGTTATTAGGAGCGACATGGGGAAGGTTTACAATCTCTTGTGCATAAGTGTCGTTCTAAGAGATTGACAGGTAACACGATTTTGGCTCTTAGAAGAGGTCATTAAGCCGAAATCACCACTCTAGGTTACGTACAAAATAGTGGAAAAAGTAATTAGCCAAATGCATAAAATTTAACGGCCTGTCTAATTCTAAATTTATTTACAAATTCGAGTGTGATTTTTGAAGAGATCAATAAAACATTTTGACAGTTATTAGCTTTTTTCGGGAGAACGAGACGATGAGATGTGGGAGGTTACTTAGTAGAGATGCAAATAACAGGGACAGATTAGGCCATGGTGGTGATAAATGGCCATAAATGAAAATCGAAATCAATAAAAATGTGAGTTTAATACTGGGAAAAGCCTTACGGGCGTTGCTATTTGTTTAAAGAGAGAGTTTGTCAGAGTATAAGGCCTAAACACTCACAAATACGGAAAAACAAGGGAGAATACATATTGTTCGTAGAATAATGCGTAGAATAAAATTCCTTCGCGTTAGGTTATAAAATAATGATAATAATAATGGATTATTCCAAAATGTATGCAGGGGTAGTGCGATGTAATACATTTATTTTGAGTGGGAGAAAATGTCCTATGACAAGTTTGAGTCGAGAGCGTGGTCCACCCCTGTTTTATTTTGCTAGACCGAGATGGTTGGGACCCCGATTTCAAGGGTTGGGACTGTGACAAAAGTAGAAGGCAGGAAGAGGCATGAAGCAAGAGTGGTGGGTGGCAAGCTAGTAAATACGACTCAAAATTGCGTGAACTTATTTTGATTGATGGGAGATTTTCGTTTTAAATAGGCAGTTTTTTTTTGATAACAGGGGAGTGAGTGAAGATCAGTCAGTGGAATTCGGCGGAAGAATACGGTTAAGTCCGGAGGTTTTTGGTTCTAAACCTCTAGCAAAAAGAGTGAATTAACCTAAGTGAAAAGAGAGAGTTGTAAGTTTTGTTAGAAGGAAGTTCGATCCATCAATCAGAAGTTGGTGAATTATAAAAATAATACAAGTTCGTGAATTATGGCATCGCCACGTAATAATGAAAAAGCACATAGTTGAAGTTACCGTAATTAAAAATAAAGTTAGTTTATCGGATTAAATTCAGTGTTATAATCGCTTAGTAAATAAATTAATATTATACTTTATCCGATTTGCGGAAATATGAAGAGGTAAAACTAACTTAATAATAGACAAATAGCTGCAAAAAAAACGTAAATTCAGTGATAAGTTGTGTTTGCAATAATCGCGGTGATAAATTGTTAAACGATAGTGGATAAAATCACGTGTTCTTCTTTTCTACGTGTAATAATCAAATTAATCAACTATAAATAAATAAAATAAATAAAGAGATGACTCATTATTAGGGAGGTGAAAGGAGTAATCAAACCATAACGGAATTCACTTTACAGGAAAAATCGTATAAACTTTACGTGGATTAATTTGGGCTTTAATAATAAATATACCGCTTGACGGAAGCTATAACAAAAAATGATAACTACAGATGATCGAACAGAGTATAGATTTCAGGACATTACATAACAGGGGGGGGGGGGGAATGGTCGTAGGGAGGTGGAAAGGGTTTCTTTGTTTTCCCACAGGTTATAACAGGTGCAGATCCAAAATCACAACGAGCGTGTATTCCCGCTAGGATAAAGGGTACAGTTATCAATCACTCTCGGTAAGTCGAATTACAACTCCATAATTTAAATTACAGGACATGCTGACCGCAAGAATGAAGCAGCCAATTGAACTATTGTTTACTATAAGTGTGCGTGTCGGTCAGGGGTTTTTTCTCTTCGCCGTTATCACCAGGGTCCAGCCACCCGAACCGTCGCCTAACAGCTGGATGCTAGGAGCGGAGCAGAAAAAAGGGTTCTACGAGCTCTACAAATTGTCCAATTATTATTATTACCCGATTGCAGTTGTTGGCTGACGGTTTGGCGCAGACTTCGACAGGAAGAGGGCGTGGGAACCAGATTCACGATTCTATGCATGTATAACATTATATCAACCTGTTTATCTGCGAAATTTCTACCTGTTGTATTGCGTGAATTAAATTTTCACGTTTGAGGAATGTGTACGACGGTACTGAGACTATACATAAGTGAGATATGTATGTCGGAAAGGTAAGGGTTTTCCCTCATTACCATGTTACGAGGAGGGGAGGTACCAGCCACAGACTGGGCGGGTCACGCGCTATGTCGGGGGTCATTCCCTTTCGCGGGATCGTGTCGAGCGAACGGGCGCGAAAGGTTATGTACCAGGGATGCCGAATTGTATGTCATGGGCACGATTCGCTGACGGAGGCGTTTGACTTTAGACATCACGGGAAGCCTGCAAGGTTGAGTGGAGGAGACCGTTAACAAGGTATCTTGCGGGAAAATTCTGTAACGTTGTTGCATTCTCTCATCTGTGTCAACCCAAAAGTAAACGTAAGGCCCACAAAGTGCGCCTTATGTCAACTATTGGAGGTGGAAAGACGAAGACGGTCGGCTTTAATGGTCTGCCTCACAGCTTCGCGCCACTTGCCCGCGGATAGAGTCATGACAAGGGACGAAATGGAAATACCCCTTTTAGAGCCAGTAAAGTAGTAATCTGGAGGCGTAATGCGTATTGGAGTTGACTGGGAACGGTTTGAAAGCCTGCTGTTCTTCCTCTGGCATGAGTGAGTCCGGGTATGTCAGGGTGATCGTCCAAGAGATCCGCCAGATACCGGGGTATAGCTCAGACATGCATTGGCGGGATAGTTGTGTCCGGAGAACTGCCCACTCGGTCAACTTGGTTAGCGGAGGAGCCAATACTAGTTTGCAAAGAATTTCTCCTTCCTTTCCTTTTATCACTTCCTTAAAATCCCCTAGTTCTGTCGTAAATTGGTGCTACTAACAATAACAATATTTCTAACAGTTATGCATAGGATAGGTATTTCAGATTGGGAGTCGCGGGAGCAGCCTACTCGGCCGTAGAGAGGCACCTCTAGGTACGTACATTTAAATTAAAGTAAATAATGAACTTGTATTGCCATTTAATTGATTTAGGTGCAAAAGGGATCACTATAGCGGGGAACGGGGACTCTACAGGGAGTATACAGTTAGGGCCATAGGCATCGGTAGTGTAGGGCAGTTAGACAGGGCGTATCCTTCATGCGTTTGAGAAAACAACAGAAAAAATTCTTCCACGCCTTTTAAAGAGTCGAAAGTTACCACGAGAAATAGTAAATACATTAAATTCCTACTCCAAATAATCTGGAGGCTTCGAAACAAAAATCAATCACAACGTGAAGTAAAGGGTTTATTGTAAGATTTCCCAGAACAACCTTGCTTTACTGTGTTCGCATCACAGGGGTTGGGAAAACGAGATCAGGAAAACAGCGTAGCTGAACCTTCCAATCGGAGATCTCAACGAGTAAGAGAGAAAAAGGGAGGGGGGGTGAAAAAACCTTGCAGCGGGGTGGGACCATCACAAGGTTGAACCGAAACTAGTTGGATAAGAAAATAAAAAGTGGAATGAAACAAAGTTATACCATCGTGTTTATTATAATTATGTATTCCCACAATGTGTTTGCTACATGTGAAAATTTCATAAAATATTTTATGTAACTTTATCTTATTTTAAATAAGGTATTTCAATCTGTTCAAAGAAACGTTACAATCTCAAAGACAATTCTTTATTCTAACTTTCTTCATTAATGCAGATAGATACCATAAAAAAATGTGAATAAAAATAAGCGTGATGATTTTACATTTGAAAAAAGATTTTTTACTGAACCACTAAAACGGCCACTATACTGAAACGGAAAGGTACAATACAATTTACAGACAGAAAAAATGCAAAATGGTCGAATTAAAACAGGAATTTTAAAAATTGTTTCATATAGAAAAAGTTTATCGTGTTTCCTACAACGCGTTTATCATATTGCTTATGTTTTACCCATGTCTAGTTTAATACTTTATATTATTTTGCTGAAATGTTATTGTTTTTAGATGCTAGCTAAACTCTCAAATTTAATAAAACTGAATACTGCATGCATGCGTATACGTTTGTGTATGTATGTGTGTATGTATGTTATGTTTGTGTGTATGTGTTTATATAATTAATATGTTTTTATATGCTAATTGTGTATTAATATGTTCATGCACGCCTATTTATGTACCCGTCTCAGAACAGACATCGTCTAGTGAGACGGGTTACATACTTTTCTTGTATTATATTTTTATTGTAATAAACGCCCGGGTTGCCGGCAATTAAAAAAAAAAAAAAAAAAAAAAAAAATATCTATAGATAGAAATGTTTTATTATTTTTTCATATTTTAAAAATGAACAGGCTTACGATGGGTTTTTCCTTTGTGTTTATTTTTTATTGTTCTCTAGACTGTATGTCCGGGTTAAATCTTCCCCACAGGAAAAATTTAACCCTTCCACACACTTTTCCACAAATGATCATCTAGTCAATCCACGCGATGTAATTGCATTGTATAAGTATAATAAATTCAAAACTATACAAGAACAACACGTCAACCTACCAGAGACCATATGGGAAAATACTTCACCGACTCCAGATATTTTCATATCAGAGGGTTCGGCTCAATAGAACTCCTAACTGAACCGATAAATCCTACTGATTCCTCAATATAAATATTTAAAAAATCTTTCGTAATCACACATGTGTTTAATATGACTGATTTTTGCATCTTTATATAAAGATTGTTTGATAAATCTAATAAGCCTAAATTTTTAATTAGAGAGCTAGGTATAATGCCTATATAATGCCTAATATTTTTATAGTCCGAGAATGCCAAATTCTTTTAATCTCATTTCCTAAATCTGTATATTTTCTATTTTTTTCAGAAACAGATTTTTGAATATTACAGGAATTTGGAATAGCGACATCAATGATATGTTATTTTTTTAATTTTGTCATGTAAAACTATATCGGGTCTATTATGACGAATCGTTCTGTCTGTTAGTATAGTTTTATCATAATATATTTTATAAAATTCATTTTCTAAAAACGAATTTGGTTCATATTCATAATATGGTACTACATTACGGCAGTCAATCAATTTATGTTTAATTACCAAACTTTGATGAATTATTTATTATTATATCTTTTCTGATTATTATTGTTATTTATTTTATCTAATTAAATCACATCAATTTATTAACATTAAATTTACTAATTTCAAATGTCGGAGCATAAACACACTTTTATTAGGAAGTTTAAGTTTGGAGAATATACGGCTTTGCACGCAAAGGACACCATATTCAAACTGCTTATTACATGATTGATCTTTTTTATCATCCATTACCATTGATTGATATTATTACATTAATTTGCCAATTTAAAAATGGCAATATTTGTTTTTGAAAGGCAATGAGATTCAAAAATCCTAAGCGATTTTTCACGGGTCTGTCCGCACTAGTAAATATAAAACAGACAATTATCATTAAAATATTTGAACTAATATGGAATATTATCTACCCTAATTCACGATGGCAGTAAAATGGAGTCTGTCAAATAAATATAAGATAATACAATTACAAATCTGGAGTACATCATAATCTATGTAACTAAGCTGAAAGACTTAAGAGGAACGTATGCGCTGCCCATTTCGGCCAGTTTCATACAAATCTTAAATTTGGATTTGAAATCAAAATATCCAACCAAACTGAAAAAATATTTTTTTAATCAAAAGGTATATCAAATATCTAGTACGGATGTGAGCTACTTTATTTGTTTTTGGTTTAAATTATAAGATATAGGTCATTAAAGATTTTAGTGTTTCATGATTTTAGAGGCAACTTGGGCAATTATTTCTGAGTAAATGAAAAAACAATAAAAAATAACTTACTAATAAATACTATATTTAGATAATCGACAAAACAGAATATGCTTCCATCGTCTTCTAAGCACAATCAATGGCCAGAATAAATTAATAAACTTTCGAAATGTCTGATACATTCTTGATTGCCTGCAAGTGTGCCCCAACAATTAATTATTTACTTTGTGGTAAACAATATTTCGATCTCCTTTGGACAGATTCCATTGATGACTAAAGAGAGAGAAGCGTTTTGTGGGAGTGTCCGTGTGCCCGAAGTAAGTTCAATTTTTTTGGTAAAATTGATGAAATATTTTCAAATATCGAATTTCAATATTGAACAGATTACAACTGTTATTGACCTTAAGGGTGATCTTTTGCGACAGCCTAACGCGAGTTATATCTGCCGCATACGTCATGTTTTAACAGTTTTATTAAAAGCGGTATTCCGTAATAATGAGTAAAATACTGCGCTTGTGTTAAAAGGAACGTATGCGCGACCCATTTTGGCCCATTTCATACAAATCTTAATTCTGGATTTGGCATCAAAATACCCAACCAAACTGAATAATTATTTTTGTAATCAGAAGATGCATCAAATATCTATTACGGATGTGAGCTACTTTATTTATCTTGCTTTAAATTATAAGATATAGGCCATTAAATATTTTTACGTTTCATGATTTTAGAGGCTATTTGGGAAATTATTTGTGAGTAAATTAAAAACAATAATTTTTTTTACTATATTTATTATAAGCGTATAATGAAATATAAAATAAAATAAATGAAAAATTCATTTTGATGTTTTTAAAGTTAAAATACAAATTATCTATTTACGGCGGAACAAAAATTCGTCGTTTATATATTTAAATTACTACCCGAAAAATTCGTTTATAACGGTGTTAATTTTTTTATTTTATTTTCAATTGTATTTTTAAAATAAAAATCTTTAAATTATTTTTTTATTGTTTTTTGTTTACTCACAAACAATTGCCAAGTTGCCTCCAAAATCATGAAATACTAAAACCTTGAATGGCCTATATCTTATAATTTAAAGAAAAAATAAAAAAAATAGCTCACATCCGTACTAGGTTTTTGATAAACCTTTTGTTTACAAAATAATTGTTCATTTTGGTTGGGTATTTTGATTTCAAATTCAGAATTAAGATTTGTATGAAACGCGCCGAAAAGGGCCGCGCAAACGTTCCAACTAAGACACCAACTCTTAAAAGTATTTATGCTAACGCCAGAGAAGACGCCGACGGCGCGTTTGCGTCGTTAAGAGATTGATAATCACCGTAAAATTTGCGAATCGAAAGTAGTCGTATACAAACATCAAAATAACACGACAAACGGATAGTCATTTAAAAACGCTTATTAGGCTTTTATGTAAGTGGTTATAATAACTAATAGATAGTAATTCGTGTTTTAAGTCGGTAATTAATCCACAACAAATGACATTAACATACAACATTCGGTGATCAAAATCACCGAAATTTGACAGCCGATAACGCACGTCGAATGCCTTGCGACATCCAATGGATTTAGCCTTTTTGTATTGACAAATGACTGAAAATGACTTGTGTGTTGTAAGCATAACATTAGACATAACATTGTGGGAGGCGGGTATGGGTACCACCGCCCCGGGAACCATTTATTGGATAACCAATACCTCTCCCATAGGTCATCCCAAGTGGTTCGCTACGTTTGGTGACTTAGTAGGGGTGCCCGGGTTCAGGGGGTAAGGTTTGTCAAGGTCTCGGCGGCCGATACGTCTGCCCACCTGCTGCATGCCGGGTCGGATCGAGGGGGACCGGCTGAGGGGGTCTTTTGACCTTTCCAACCAGGATCCCTTAACCCATCGCCTTGCACCGCAGTTGAAGGGATGGATTCATACTTCCATCACTCTTGGACGTACTGAAGCCCAGATTCCTACGCACCCCTCATACCTATTTCCTTCCCAGAACTTCCTGTACATTCTTTCCTTAAGAAATCCATTTTTTATATCGAAATAGATCTTACTTCTAGGTTTTACCTGTTCGGTGGTTATGACTATTAGCCATTGATTGTAAATAGCTGCAAGTCTATGCCAAGATAATTCCTAAATAATTATTATCTTTCAAAGAGAGTTCTTAATAATAAAACTTCCAAAGGGGATGAACAACGTTTTATTTTTAACGGTTAATTTTGGCAAATGATTTTGATATTAGTCAATTTATCTAATAAGTTATTTTTGAATCATTAGGTGTATTCTTGTTCAAGGATTTATTCTATCGCCTCGCAGATTTTATGACACGTGGAAAAAATACTTAACAAATATTTTTTCAAAATTCGCAAATTCACTTTGTGGCGTCATTATTAATTTAATGAAAACAAATAACTTTGGGTACACCACTATTTAATTAACAATATCAACATATTTCGAAAACTATGTTTTCTTCGTCAGGATAATAAGTTTACTCAAATATCTCACAATTTTAACAATTGCTCTATCCGATATCAGAGCCACTCAAACCTTTTGAAAGCACGCCGACACTATTTTTTATACAGGATAATTAAGAAACTTACTTGTTTTCTTTTAACCATTGATTGCTGGATTTGTACAAAAGATGTAAATGAGATTTTTGTCTTCGGTGATTTTTGTTGATGTTTTTTTTTTTTAATAATTTTTTTTTCCATAAAACCAAAAAAAAAAAATTGTTCCACACGTCGTCACTGATCAGCTGAGTAACTGCCAAACCCCTCACAGCCACCCTAACTGTCCAAAACATACTAATTTAAGTTGAACAGTGATTTAAATTTTTGAGTTGAGTTGAACAACAAGAAAAATATATCAAAAAAATCACCAGAGACTAAAATTTCATTCTTACTCCAAATAACTTCAGGAATCATTGGTTAAAGTAAGTCACTTAAGAGGAAACCGGGGGGGGCGTTTTGTCCATACAAGCGTTTTCCCCGATCTTCTCTCTGGATTTTGACAGTAGTAATATAGTTATCGACCAGTAGCGTGTCGGCATGTTTTGCTTTTTTTGATAAGTTACTTCTTATAGGAGTTAGGAAGACCTTCCAAAAATCGTTAAAATTGCCTGGTTTTAATGCCATTAACATGCGTTCAATATACAAATTAGACAATGTGTTTTAAAAAATAGTAAAATGTGTGAACCTAGAGTATATTTTTCTAATACAGTAAGTAAAGAAAATCTTAAAAATCAATCCATTTTTGGAGGAGAAAAATGGGGAAGACCAAATCTCGATTTTGAAGATTTTATTTAGGTATTATCAACCTGCATTGCACGTGTCTCTTTCGCTCAGTATTCGGGGGAGTAAGAGCGAGGGTAACAGCAACAGTTTGGAAAAATACCTACTAATTAAATTTCTCTGCGACCGGGTTTCCTCTTAATACCCCGTATGAACAGATACCTTCAATATCTATTTTAAGTACCTACTCTGAACGTTGTAAACAGTTTGTTTATCATATTGCATTGACCTTATTTTTCAATCAGATCACAACTACCTAATTAAATTCTTGAAAAACATTGGCAAAGGTTACGAAAGACGAGCTTTAAGTTGAAATAAATAAACATTACATATTCATATGTCGGCAAGTTACTTTAAAAAAATAAATGGGTAAATCTAAGCTTAGTTTTTTTGTTCTTATTTTGAGCGATTATTTGAAATTTATTCTCATAATATTCTTTCCTTTGTAATTTTCATCTTAAACTAATTGAATACCTTATTGAAACAACGGTGAAAATAAGTTCTTTCGCTTTTATGTCTTCTTGCTCACTAGTTAAACACTATTTAAAATGATTTTGGTAAAGTATGTACCTACCCTAAAAACATTACAAAAAGAAATGTCTATGCAAAGTTTCGTAGAAATCCATTTAATTTAGAAACTTTTAAAATTAAATAAAATAAAAAAAAATCATAAGGAAAACTCTCTTTTGATAACCTTTGAAGATTATTCCTATCAATGGAATATATTATTGAAGAAGAAGATAACAATAATAATCTAAACAGAAATATGAAAGGTAACAAGACACAGAAAAAGATAATGGTCGCAACTGGGATTCGAACCCAGAACCTCTCGTCTATCCGTGACGTCCGTTTATCAATTTCACCATTGCCACCTACTGTCAAACCGTCATATTAGTCAATCTCAAATGCAAAGTATTATAATAATTTTTTTTTGCTGTTATTCTAAAAATTTCGTAATAAAATATCTAGGCTTACGTCACAACTGTATTGAACTACTTAGGTATTCCCAAAATATATAGGTACACCTACCAAAATATGCAGGTAGGTATATGTACAATGTCTCTTTAGTTGAAGGGTAAGACTCTTGACTGAGGTGCAATCCGGAGGTGGCGGGTTCAAATCCCGATGATTTTGTATTATTATGAAAACGTATTTTATTATAAATGCATTCAAATGCATGCTAACTACCTACCTACCCAGTTGCTTTATATTATTTAAAAACATGTTTACAAGAAACATAATATCTGATATTTCTAAATTATTAGCTAAATGATTATGTTTATAGTAATAATAAGCCAAATTAGTATTAGCATTCTTCTGCCAAATTTAAAGCATATTATATTATATACATTTATTTATTATTTACAACTTAATCGTTAAAACAAAAAAAAAAAAACTTTTATTTTTTACTTTAAATCAGTCCTCAAAACAATGGTCACCCTACAAAAGTCTACATGTTTACATGAATGTACTACCTAGCGCCAGCAGTTTAGTAATCATCTCAACCTGTAAGAAATGCAACAATATTGTTCTTTCAATATCTGTATAATTTTGTGTTATTTTGTTAATTGTAGAATTGTTAACCTCAACACAGGCTTGTCCTAGTGAGGTTGCAAATTGTTTTGTAAACATTTTTACCTGCAATGTAAAGATACAATAAATAAATAAATAAATCTGTTTTGAGGTTACGTGCATAACAAGACGTTATGACATCGAGAAAAGGCGTAGGTATTTATGGGTTATTTAATCATTTATTATATGACTCAAAGCAGGAAATTCCTATCATCTACGACTATAATGTTAAAACCACGTACAATTTCCTTAACCTTGTTTTGCTGAGGAAAATTCTTAAACTAATTAAATGAAAACAAATACTTAACTTCGTAAAATCACCAATACATAATCTACATTATCAATATATTTCGAAAACAAAATTTTCTTCATCAGTATAAGATTAATATTAAAAATAACAAAAGACAAACAAGTATAGACAAATAACAACTGCATATTTTCTCTCTATACAGAATATACATTCATTTTTAAGCAGCATCGCGTTCATCGGTCAAATCATTGTACATATATTTTCGTAACAGTGATCGATGAACTGGTGGATTAGCCAAAAGTTGTTTTTAATTGTTTGTGCACTTTGTAGTTGGAAGCAAGATTTTAGAAATATATTTTAAGTTTGTACAGCGCCCTTGAGGACATTTTTTACAAAAACGGCGCTATACAAATCATCCGAATATTATTATTAACTATAGGCAGAATATTAAAAGGAGAGGTGATTAATTACTTAAATATATCATAAAAAATAATTATATTAAATGAAATATAAAAATTATTTTAGACAAAGTTTTTTAGATCTTCGTTTATCCACATGTATTTTACAACGAAAATAATTGAAGAAAAATAGTATTTGTACGTAATAACTTTTCAAATTTAATATCCAACCAGCTTTTTACACTAATAATAATTTTAAAAATTTCATATTAAATAACAAGAACTGGGATGATTTTTTTTGTAAAAAAGTGTATTTGAAAGTTTGAAGAAGAAATTTTAAAACGTTGATATTTTTACAACGTTAAACATTTCGGGCTTTAACAGCTGCTGTTGGGTTTTCAAATAAACGAGACCATTTGGTCGTGTTAACTCATAAACCAAAATGGCAAATTAATAATATTTCTTGAGCCTCTTTGATATCTCACTGGAATTAATGACCAGTCTGTTATAGATATTGCTTTAAAAGTATATTTGGAGGTTGAATAAATACTTTGTTCTGGTGACATAAAACTTGTTTTATTGAGTTAATTATTTGTACACATGTTTTATTCAAAAGTATTAATATTGATTCCAATAAAAGGAAGAGTTTCTGGTTCAAAATAATTTTAAACTACAATGATTGCTTTTGAATGGTAGTCTAAGTAAATAAGTGTGGTACCGAGTATATTGGTCCCTCAAATGAAGCGCAAAAACGTTATTTTTCAACCATTTTTTTTGGAGTTTAGGGTTAATTTGGGAGGCCGATATGGACCGCCTCGGGAACCATTTATTGGATAGCCAACACCCCTGCCACAGGTCACTCCAAGTGGTTCACTATGTATGATGGCTTAGCGACGGTTCATTTCAACTGCGTAGCGGGCCGGATTGAGATTGGCCGGTTTAGGGAGAACCTTTGACCTCTCCAGCTGATTTCTCTCGACCCATCGTCTTACACCTCAGTGGGAGGGAATGGTTCCTACGTCGTCACTCTTAGACCCATTGATCCCCAGATGCTTAACCATCCCTCATACTTTTTTCTTTCCCAAAACTTCCTCTCCTTCCTTTCATTAAAATATCCCTCACACAGCATCCCCAAAGATGGCACAGGCCCTGAGGGAAAATATCTTCCTCAGGGCCTCCTGTATAATGTGGGGTTAATGTGAAAAAAAAGTACTGTTTCCCTGGTTTTCAAACCTGCAAATTCTGAACCTAATCAACGTTATTAACTTAAATCGGGTTTTAAATTAAAATTAAAATAAAGTCTCGCAGCTAAGTAAGAAAAGCATAAAATGTAATATAAATAAAACAGGGATTATTTTTGGATAGTTAGTGAAATGGCGAGTGGATTTCCACGTCTCTGGGAGAGGCCAATTTTATATTTTATTGCAAAATTCGCACATCTCAAGTTGTTAAATCCGGATTTAGTCGGGTCTGCGTTTGTAGTAATCTGCTTTCAAATCTTAATTTCACTTACATGAAATACTAGTGTTTAGATCGCAAACGTGTTTGATTACCAAAACGATTGTGATTAAACGGCCACAAACGGAAAAATAGAAAACGAAAGAGATGATTAGGAGCAAGTCATCTGATAGAGAGACTGATATTATCAAACTCCAATCTCAAGTGAAAGTATGCAGGACACGTAGCACCGCGAACAAAGGATTGTTAAATATCTTCCGTGGTTGGTGGAAGGAGCAGAGATGGCTGGTCACCACAGATGAGATAGACTGAAGATCTGAATAGAACTGCTGACTTCGGTCGAGCGAGGGCCATTAATAATTGGCAAAATTAGAGACGTTGATGGAGTGTTGTATTCGAAACCGAACACCAGAAAGCTCACTTAGAAACTCCGGTCCATTATTTTCTTTTTTTTTGCAAATATGTATTGGTCCAGTAGATAGGTATATGGATCGCTGATATTGCCGATATTGCCGAACTAATATTGACGGCCCCACCCCTACCCCCTCTACCGTCAAATCACTTTCAACCCATGGACTCCGTCCTAGACATAATAAGAATTGATAAGCACTCACTTAGGTCTTGATTTCTGGACCGAACAGACACGCGTAAGCGATAAGTTTGAGACAAAACTCAAAACATAAGGTCTCTGAAGGTGGATAGTGAGATCTATCCGAAACGTCAGGAGTTAAAAAATCCTTTTAAGGACTACGTTACGCGGGTAAACCGAGAAAATTATTCTACATGTTAATGTATATGTATTTTAGGATCTTCCATCAGGGAGGTCGCCTCATCATCTGTACCCATCGCTCATTTAGTGGGGAACTGAGTCATTCGGATGTCACGGCAATGTTGTTTGATTTCCGTGTCCTGCTCCAGAAGCTAGCTAGTCGGTGGCAAAGTAAGGCTGGGAATGAGTGCACCCTCCCTTCTGTGAACATCGTGGAGGCCCTGCAGAATCTTGGTAGTTGCATAAGTTGCCTGTATGCATTATTGTAGCACACCCTCAGTTTGTCTCATTGCGCTGCTGGGTATTGCGTCCACAATTCAGATGTGTTCAGGGTAGTGCAGTATGTTTTGAAGAGTTTTCTTACATCGTCGCTACAGTGATAGAACCGTCTTGAGAGCATTCCGGCCAGTATGTCAATTGCTCTTCTTTGTCGTTCCATATCTTCGGTTAGTTATATTTTTTTTTTTTAAAAGACAAACATTCCCGGGTTACGAGTAACCCGATAATGTTTGAAATCTCCTACTGCCACCACACTAAGCGGAAAATGTTGCTTGTGTCGTGATGGAGGACTTAGCCAGCCAAGAAATCGAACATGCGACGCCCGGGTGGGACCCAAACGCTATGCTTACTCAGCCACCGACTGGTCAAAATATGTCTCATTTATTTAACATTTGAGGCCACAAGCAGTTCATTTCCTTCTAGATATATTGGAGGAATATTTAATGGCTTCTTGTTGTGTTTGAAAGCGACGATGACTGACTTTTTAGA